>JAIUJO010001106.1:87500-97500 GCA_023846275.1 Vanilla planifolia
AGAAGAAGAAGAAGAAGAAGAAGAAGTAGAAGAAGAAAAAGAAGAAGTAGAAGAAGAAGAAGAAGAAGAAGAAGGAATAAAAGGAGTAGAAGAAGGTGAAGAAGTGGAAGAAGAAGAAGAAAAAGAAGAAGAAGAAGAATAAAAAGAAGAAGAAGTCGAAGAAGAAGAAGAACAAGAAGAAAGAAAAAATGACAAAGAACAAGAAGAAGAAGTGAAAGAAGAAGAGGAAGAAAAAGCAGAAGCAGAAGAAAAAAAGAGGAAGTAGAAGATGAAGAAGAAAAAGAGGAACAAACTGAAGAAGACAAAGAAGAAGATGACGAAGAAGAAAAAGAAGAAGAAGATGATGATGATGAAGAAGAAGAAGACGAATAAGAAGAAGTCGAAGAAAAAAATGAAGAAGATGAAGAAGAAGAAGAAGAAGAAGACAAAGAAGAAGAAAAAGACGATGAAGAAGAAGAGTAAGAAGAAGAAGACGAAGAATAGGAAGAAGAAGTGGAAAAAAAAGTAGAAGAAGAGAAGAAGAAGAAGAAGAAAAACAAGAAGAAGAAGAAGACGAAGATGAAGAGGAATATGAAGAAGAGAGGAAGAAGAAGAAAATGAAGAAGAAAAAGAAGAAAAAGATGAAGAAAAAGAGGAAGAAGGAGAAGAGAAGAAGAAGAAGAAGAAGAAGAAGAAGAAAAAGAAGAATATGAACAAGAAGAAGAAGAAGAGGAAGAGGAAGATGACGAAGAAGATGAAGGCAAAGAAGAGGAAGAGGAAGAAGATGAAGAAGAATAAGAAGTGGAGGAAAAAGTAGAAGATGTAAAAGATGATGGTGACGATGACGAGGGCGACGAAGCAGAAGAAGAAGAAGAAGAAGAAGATAATGATGGAATAAAAAGAGAAGAAGAATAAGAAGAAAAGGAAGAGGAAGAGCAAGAAGAAGAAAAAGAAGAAGAAGAAGAAAAATAATAAGAATAAAAAGAAGAATAAGATGAAAAAGAAGAAGAAGGAGAAGATGAAGAAGAAAAAGAACAAGATAGAAGAAGAAAAAGGAGTAGAAGAAGAGGAAGATGGAGATGAAGAAGAAGAAGAAGTAGAAGAAGGCAAAGAAGACATTAAAGAAGTAGTAAAAGACAAACAAGTAGAAGATAAAGAAGAGGAAGAAGAAGAAGAAGAAGAAGAGGAAGAAGAAGAAGAGAAGAAGAAGAAGAAGAAGAAAAAGAAGAAGAAGAAGAGGAAGACGAAGAAGATCAAGAAGAAGAAGAAGAACAAAAAGAAGAAGACGAAATAGATGATGATGACGACGATGGAGAAGAAAAAGAAGAAGAAGAAGAAGAAGAAGAAGGCGAAGCAGAAGAAGAAGAACAAGAAGAAGAAGGCAAAGAAGATTATGAAGAAAAAGAAGAAGAAGAACAAGAAGAAGATGGAATAAAGAGAGAAGAAGAATGAGATGAAGAGGAAAAGGAAGAAGAAGAAGAAGAAGAAGAAGAAGAAGAAAAAGAAGAAGAAGAAGAAGAATAAGAATAAAAAAAGACTAAGAAGAAGAAGAAGAAGAAAGAATAAGAAAAAGAAGGGGTAGAAGAAGAAGAAGAAGACGACAAAGAAGATGAAAAGGAAGAAAAAGAAGAAGAAGAAGAAGTCAAAGAATAAAAAGAAGAAGAAGAGGAAGAAGAGGAAGGAAAAGATGAAGATGAAGAAGAAGAAGAAGAATAAGAAGTAGAAGAAGAAAAAGAAGAAGAAGAAGTAGAAGAAGAAGATTTAGAAGAAGAAGAAGAAGAACTGGAAAATGAAGAAGAAGGTAAAGAAGAAGATGATGAAGAAGATGAAGTAGAAGAAGAAGAAGTAGAAGAAGAAGAATAAAAAGAAAAAGAAGAGGAAGAAGAAGAAGAAGAAGAAGTGGAAGAAGAAGAAGAAGTAAAAGTGGAAGAAAAAGAAGAAGAAGAAGAAAAAGAAGATGAGAAAAAAGAAGAAGAAAAAGAAGATGAGAAAGAAGAAGAGGAAAAAGAAGAAGACATAGCAGAGAAAGAAGAAGAAGAACAACAAGATGAAGATGAGGAAGAAAAAGAGAAGAAGAAGAAGAAGGAGAAGAAGAAGAAGAAGAAGAACAAGAACAAGAATAATAATAAGAATAAGAATAATAAGAAGAAAAGGAAGAAGATGACGAAGAAGACCATGACAAAGAAGAAGAAGAACAAGGACAAAAAGATCAATACGAAAAAGAAGAAGAAGATGAAGAACAAGAAAAAGAAGATGAAAAAGAAGAAGAAGAAGATGATGTCAAAGATTAATAAGAATAAGGAGGAGAAGAAGAAGAAGAAGAAGAAGAAGGATTTGAAGAGGAAGAAGAAGAAGAAGAAGAGGAATAAAAAGAAGAAGAAGATGAAGAAGAAGAACAAGAAGAAAAATAAGAGGAAGAAGGAGAAGAAGAAAGAGGGGAAGAAGAATTGATGAAGAAGAAGTAGTAGTAGAAGAAGGAGAAGAAGAAAATGAATAAGAATAAGAAGAAGAAGGAGACTATGACGAAGAAGAAGAAAAAGACAGAGATGAAGAAGATGGTGAAGATAAAGAAGAAGAAGATGAGGAAGAAGAAGAAGAAAGAGAAGAAGAAGAAGAAGAACAAGAAGAAGAAGAAGGAGGAGGAGAAGAAAAGAAGAAGAAGAAGAAGAAGAAGATTATTTTGAAGAAGAGGAAGAAGAAAAAGAAGAAAAAGAAGAAGACAAAGAAGAAGAAGAAGAAGAGGAAGGTGAAGAAGAAGAAGAAGAAGATGAAGGAGAAGAATAAGACGAAGTATAAGAAGAAGAAGAACAAGAAGAAGATGATGATGATTTTGATGTTGATGGAGAAAAGGAAGAAGAAGTAGTAGAAGATGAAGAAGATGAAGAAGATGAAGAACATGATGATTATGATGATGAAGATTAAGAAGAAGAAGAAGATGATGATGTAGAATTAGATGAAGAGGAGGAAGAAGAAGAATAAGAAGAAGAAAAGTTGAAAAAGAACAATATGCCAGAGAAGAAGTAAAAAAAGAATAAAAGGAGGAGAAGATGAAGAATAAGAAGAAGAAAAATAAGAAGAATAAAAATAAGAAGTAGGAGAAGAAGAATTAGAATAAGAAGAAGAAGAAGGAGAAGAAGATAAAGAAGAAGAAAGGAAGAAGTGGAAGAGGAAGAAGAAGAAGAAGAAGAAGAAGAAGAAAAAAGTATAAAGAGGACAAGTAGAAGAAGCAAAAAAAGAAACAAAATAATAAGTCAAAGAAGAAAAAGAAGAAGAAAACGAAGATGAACATGAGTAAGAAAAACAAGAATAAGAAGATGAAGATGTAAAAGAGGTAGAAAACTAAGAAGAAGAAGAAGAAGAAGATAAAGAACAAGAAGTAGAAGAAAAAGAAGAAGAAGAAGAAATTGAAGTAGAATAGGAAGAACAAGAACAAGAAGACAAAGAAGAAGAAGAAGAAGAAGAAGAAGAGAAGAAGAAGAAGTAAAAGAAGAAGAAGAAAAAGAAGAAGAAGAAAAAGAAGAAGTAGAAGAAGAAGGAATAAAAAGGAGTAGAAGAAGGTGAAGAAGTGGAAGAAGAAGAAGAATAATAAGTAGAAGAAAAAGAAGAAGAAGAAGAAGAATAAAATGAAGAAGAAGAAGAAGAATAAGAAGAAAAAGTAAAAGGAGAAGAAGTAGAAGAAGAAGAGGGAGAAGAAGAACAAGAAGAAGACAAAGCAGAAGAAGAAGAAGAGGAAGAAAAAAAGTGAAGATAAGAAAAAAGAAGAAGATGAATAAAATGAAGAAGAAAAAGTCAAAGAAGTAGAAGAAGAAGAACAAGAAGAAGACTATAACGACGAAGAAGAAGAAGAATAAGAAGAGGTAAAGGAAGAAGAAGAAGAAGAAAAAGTAACAACTAGAAGAAGAAAAAGACAAAGAAGAAGACAAGAGAAGAAAAAAGAAGAAGCAGAAGAAGAAGAAGAAGAAGAAGTAGATGAAGAAGTAGAAGAAGAAGAAAAATGAAGAAGAACAAGAAGAAGAAGAAGTAGTGGACTTAGAAGAAGATGAAGAAGAAGAAGAAGAAGAAGAAGAAGCAAAAGAAGAAGAAGAAGAAGACGAAGAAAAAGAAGAAGATGAAAAAAGGAAGAAGAAAAAGAGGAATAAACTATAGAAGTCGAAGAAGAATTAGAAGAAGAAGAACAAGAAGAAGATTAAGAAGAAGAATAGGAGGAAGAACATGAAGAAGAAGAAGAAGAAGAAAAAGTGGAAGACAAAGAAGAACAAGAAGAAAACGAAGAAGAAGGAAAAGAAGGAGAAGAAGAGGAAGAAGAAGAAGAAAAAGAAGAAGATAAAGAAGAAGAAGAAGAAGAAGAAGAAGAAGAGAAAGAGGAAGAAGACAAAGAAGAAGATGAAGACAAAAAAGAAGAAAAACAAAAAGGCAAAGAAGAAGAAGAAGAAGAAGACAGAATAAAATGAAGAAGAAGAAGAAGAAGAAGACAACGTAGAAGAAGAAGACAGAAAAAGAAGAAGGTGATGAAGAATAAGACGAAGAAGAGGAAGATGAAAAAAGAGAAAAAGAGAAGAAGACGAACAAGAGGGAGAAGAAGAAGAACAACCACCTCAACAAGACGAAGAAGGAGTAGAAAAAGAAGAAGAAGAAGAAGAATAAAAAAAAGAAGAATAAGAAGAACAAGAAGAAGAAAAAGTGGAGGAAGAAGAAGAAGAAGAAGAAGAGGAATAAACAGAAGAAGTCGATGAAGAAGAAAAAGAAAATGAAGATGAAGAAGAAGAAGAAGAAGAAGAAGAAGATGATGATGATGAAAGGGAAGAAGAAGAAGAAGAAGGAGACAAAAACGAAGAAGAAGAAGAAGAAGAAGAAGAAGAAGAAGAAGAAGACAAAGAAGAAGAAGAAGAAGAAATTGAAAAAAGGAGAATAAGAAGGAGAAGAAGAAAAAGATGAATAATACAAAGAAGAAGAATAAGAAGAAGTAGAAGAATAAGGAGAAGAAGAGGGAGAGGAAGAAGAAGAAGAATAAGGAGAAGATGAAGGAGAAGAAGAAGAGCAAGAAGAAGAAGAAGAAGAAAAAGAATACAAAATAGAAGAAGGCAAAGATGAAGAGGAAGAAGAAGAAGGCGCAGAAGAAAAAGAAAAAGTTGAAAACGTAGAAGGCAAATAAGAAGAAGATGAAGAAGAGGAAGACAAAGAAAATGAAGAAGGGAACAAAAAAAGGAGAAGATGAAAAAGAAGAAGAAGAATAACAAAAAAAAAAGACGATGATGAAGAAGAAGTAAAAGAAGGAGAAGAATAAGAAGAAGATAAAGGAGAAGAAGGAGAAGAAGATCAAAAAGAAGAAGAAGAAGGTGAAGAAGAATAATAATAATAATAATAATAAAGATGTTGATGATGAAGAAGAAGAAAATGAAGAAAAAGAAAATGATGAAGATGAAGATAAGGAAGAAAAAGAAGAAAAACAAAGAAGAAGAAGAAGAGAAAGAAGAAGGAAATGAAGAAAAGGAAGATGGAGAAGAGGAGGAAGAAGAATACAAAATGGAAGAAGATAAAGGAGAAGTAGTAGTAGTAAAAGAAGAAGACAAAAAAGAAGAAGAAGAAAAAAGAAGAACAAGAAGAAGAAGAAGATGAAGAAGAACAAGAGGATGAAGAAGAAGAAGAAGGAGATGAAGAAGCAGACGAACAAGAAGAAGATGAAGAAGTGGAAGAAGAAAAAAGACGAAGAAGAAGAAGCAGCTGAAGAAGAAGAACAAGAAGATGATGAAGAAGAAGAAGAAGGAGATGAAGAAGAAAATGAACAAGAAGAAGACAAAAAAGTGGAAGAAGAAAAAGACGAAGAAGAAGAAGAAGCAGAAGAAGAAGAAGAAGAAGAAGATGAAGAAGAAGAGGAATAAAAAGAAGAAGAAGAAGAAGAAAAAGAAGAAGAAGAAGAAGAAGAAGAAGAAGAATAACATGAAGAAGAAGAAGAATATGGTTGAAGAAGAAGATGAAGAAGAAGAAGAAAAAGAGGAAGAAGAAGAGGAAAAAGGAAAAGAAGAGGAAGAAGACGATGAAGACGAAGATGAAAAAGAAGAGAGAGAAGAAAAAGTAGAAAAGAAGAAAAAGAAAAAGAAGAGGAAGAAGGTGGAGACGATGAAGAAGAAGAAGAAGAAGAACAAGTAGTTGATGATGAATAATAACAATAAGAAGAAGAAGAAGAAAAGAAGTAGAAGAAGAAGAAGAAGAAGAAGAAAAAGATGAAGAGGAAGAAGAAGAAGAATAAGAGAAGAAGACGAAGAAGTAGTAGTAGAAGAAGAAGAAGAAGACGAAGAAGTCGACAAAGTACAAGAAGAAGAAGAAGAAGATGAAAAAGATGAAGAAAAAGAAGAAGAAGAAGAAGTGAAAAAGATGAAGAAGATAAAGAAGAAGAAGATGATGATGAAGAAGAAGAAGAAGAAAAAGAAAATGAAGAGGAAGATGAAGAAGAAGAGATGATGAAGAAGGAGAAGAAGGCAAAGAAAAAGAAGAGGAAGAAGAAGAAGAAAATAAAAAGAAGAAAAACTTGTGGAAGAAGAAAAAGAAGAAGATGATGATCACGACGAAGAAGAAGAGGGAGAAGAAGAAGAAGAAGAAGAACATGACGAAGAAGAAGATGAATAAGAAGAAAACAAAGAAGCAGAAGAAGAAGGCAAAGATGTAGAAGAAGAAGAAGAAGAAGAAGAGGAAGGAGAAGAAGAAGAAGAAGAAGAAGAAGAAGAGGAATAAGAAGAATGAGAAGAAGAAAAAGAAAAAAACAAGAAGAACAATAATAAGAAGAATAAAAAGGAGGAGAAGAAGAATAATAATAAAAAAAATTAAGAAAATAAAAATAAGTAGAAGAAGAAGTAGAAGAAACAGAACACGAAGAAGTAGAAGAAGAAGAAAAAGAAGGAGAAGAAGTCGAAGAAGAAGAAGAACAATATCACAAAGAAGAAGAAGAATAACAAGTTGTAGAAGAAGAACAACAAAAAGAACAAGACAAAGAAGAAGAAGAAGAAGTCAAAGAAGAAGAAGAAAAAGAAGAAGAGGAGAAGAAGATGAAGAAGAAGAAGAAGAAGAAGCGAAAGAAGAAGAAGAGGAAGAAGACAAAAAAGAGGAAGAGGATGAAGGCAAAGAAGAAGAAGAGGAAGAAGATGAAGAAAAGAAGAAGACAAAGAAGAAGAAGAAGAAGAAGAAGAAGAATAAGAAGAAGAAGAAGAAGAAGAAGAAGAAGAAGAAGAATAAGTAGAAGAAGAAGAAGAAGAAGAAGAAGAAAATTAAGAAGAAGAATAGGAAGAAGAAGATGATTAAGAAGATGGCCAAGAAGAAGAAGAAGAAGAAGATGATGATGATGATGATGACGGTGATCATGACTAAGGAGAAGAAGAAGAAGAAGAAGAATAAGAGGAAAAAAAAGAAGAAGACAATGAGGAAGAAGTGGAAGAAGAAGAACAAGAGGAAGATGAAAAAGAGTAAGAAAAAGAAAGGAAGAACATGAGAAGAAGAGAAGAAGAAGAAGAAGAGAACAAGAAGAGGATTAAGAAGAAGAAGAAGAAGAAGAAGAAGAGGAAGACGAAGACGAAGAAGATGAAGACAAAGAAGAGAAGAAGAAGAAGACGAAGAAGAAGAAGAGGAAGAAGAAGAGGAAGAAGAAGAAGAAGATTAACACGAAGAAGAAGAAGGCGAAGAGGAGAAGAAGTAGAAGACGACATAGAAGAAAAAGAAGAAGAAGAAGATGAAGAAGAAGAAGAAGACAAAGAAGAAGAAGAAGAAGAAGAAGAAGAAGATGATGATGATGACGATGATGATGACCAAGAAGAAGAAGTAGAAGTTGAAGTTGAAGAAGAAGAAGAAGAAGAAGCAGAGGAAGAGGAGGAAGAAGAAGAAGAATAATAAGAAGAAAATGAGGAAAAAGAATACGAAGAAGAAGAAGAAGAAGAATAAGAAAAAGGAGAAGAAGATGAATAAGAAGAAGAACAAGCAAAATAAGAAAAATTAAAATAAGAAGCAGGAGAAGAAGAAGAAGAAGAAGAACAAGATGTAGAGGAAGAAGAAGAAGGAGAAGAAGTAAACGAAGAAGAAGAAGAAGAAGAGGAAAAAAATGAAGAAGAAGAAGAAGAAGAAGAAAAAGAAGAAAAAAAGACTATGAAGAAGAAGAAGTTGACAAAGAAGTAGATGACTATGTCAAAGATGAGAAAGAAGAAGAAGAAGAAGAAGAGGGAGAAAAAGTAGAAGAAAAAGATAGAAGAAAGAAGAAGAAGAAGAAGAAGAATAACAACAAGAAGAAGAACTAGAACTAGAACAAGAAGATAAAGAAAAAGGAGTAGAAAGAAGAAGAGGAGGAAGAAGAAGGAAGAATAAAAAGAGATGAAGGAGAAAAAGAGCTGGAAGAAGAAGAAGAAGAAGAAGACAAAGAAAAAAAAAATAAAAAGAAGAAGAAGAAAAAAAAAAGAAGAAAAAAAAGAAGAATAAGAAGAAGAGAAGAACAAAAAAGAAGATGAAGGAGAAGAAGAAGAAGAAGAAGGAGAAGAAGAAGAAAAAAAAGAAGAACAACAGGAAGAAGAAGAAGAAGAAGACGAAGGTGATGATGAAGAAGATGAAGAAGAAGACGAAGAAGAAGAATATGAATAAGAGGAAGAACCAGAAGTCGGAGAAGAAGAAGAAGAAAAAGAAGAAGAAGAAGAAGTCGAAGAAGGAGAAGAAGAAGAAGAAGAAGAAGAAGTAGATGATGACAATGAAGAAGAAGAATAAGAAGTAGAAAAGGAAGAAGAAGTTGAACAAGAAGAAGAAAAAGAAGAAACAGAAGAGGATAAAGAAGACGAAGAAGAAGAAGGAATAGAAGAAGGAGAAGAAGAAGAAGAAGTAGTGGCAGTAAAAGATGAAGAAGAAGAAGAATAAGAATTAGAAGAAGAAAACAACTATGAAGAAGAAGAAGAAGAAAACAACTACGAAGAAGAAGAAGAAGATGATGATGAAGAAGATTTTGAAGATAAAAAAGAAGGAGAAGAAGAAGAAGAAGAAGTAGATGAAGAAAAAGAAAAACAAGAAGAAGAAGAAGAAGAAGAACAAGAATAAAAATAATAAGAAGAAGAAGACGAAGAAGAAGAATACGAATAAGTACATGAGGAGAAGAAGAAAAAGAAGAAGTAGAAGAAGATGGTGAAGAAGAAGGAAAACTAGAAGAAGAAGGAGAAGATGAAGAAGAAGAAGAAGAAGAAGAAAAAGATGAAAATGAAGGCGAAAAGAAGAAGAAGAAGAAGAAGATGATGATGATGAAGATAGAGAAGAAGAATATGATGAAGAAGATGAAGAAGAAGAGGAAGAAGAAGAAGAGCAAGAAGAAGAAGAGGAGGAGGAAGAAGAAGAAGAAAAAAAGAAAAAGCACGATAAGAACAGGAAGAGGAAGAGAAAGAAAAAAAGTAGAAGTTGAAGAAGGAGAAGGAGAAAAGCTAGAAGAATGAAAATAAGAAGTAGGAGTACAAGAAGAAGAATAAGAAGAAGAAAATCATGAAGAAGAACATGAAGAAGAAGATGATTAAGAAGATGGCTAAGAAGAAGAACAAGAAGAAGATGATGATGATGATGATGATGATCATGATTAAGAAGAAGAAGAAGAATAAGAGGAACAAAAAGAAGAAGACAATGAGGAAGAAGAGGAAGAAGAAGAACAAGAGGAAGAAGAAGAAGAGTAAGAAGAAGAAAAGAAGAACATGAAGAAGAAGAGAAGAAGAAGAAGAAGAAGAAGAAGAGGATTAAGAAGAAGAAGAAGAAGAGGAAGACGAAGACGAAGAAGATGAAGACGAAGTAGAGGAAGAAGAAGAAGACGAAGAAGAGGAAGAAGAAGAAGAAGATTAACACGAAGAAGAAGAAGAAGAAGAAGATGAAGTTGAAGAGGATGACGAAGAAGAAGAAGGCAAAGAGGGAAAATAAGTAAAAGACATCATAGAAGAAAAAGAAGAAGATGATGAAGAAGAAGAAGACAAAGACGAAGAAGAAGAAGAAGAAGAAGAAGATGATGATGATGATGATGATGATGATG
>JAIUJO010001106.1:107500-120000 GCA_023846275.1 Vanilla planifolia
GACAAAGAAGAAGGAAAAGATGATGATGAGGAAGAAGAAGAAGACAAAGAAGAAGACAAAAAAGAAGAAGTCGAAGAAGGGGAAGAAGAAGAAGATGACGAACAAGAAAAAGAAGAAGAAGAAGGCAGAGAAGACGAAGTAGAAGAAGAAGAAGATGATGAAGAAGAAGAAGAAGAAGAAGATGAAGAAGAAAAAGAAGAAGAAGAAGAGGTAGAAGAAGAAGAAGATGAAGAAGAATAAGAAGTATAAGAAGAAGGTGAAGAAGAAGAAGAAGAAGGCGATGAAGAAGAAGTGGAAGAAGAAGAAGAAGAAGATAAAGAAGAGCAAGAAGAAGATGAAGAAGAGGAAGACGAAGAAGAAGAAGAAGAAGAAGAAGAAGAAGAAGAAGACGAAGAAGATGAAGATGCAGAAGAAGAAGAGGAAGATGAAGAAGAAGAAGAAGACAAAAAAGAAGAATAAGAAGAAGAGGAAGATAGAAAAGAGGATGAAGAAGAATACAAAGAAGAAGTAGAAAAATAAGAAGTAGAAGGAGAAGTAGAGGAAGAAGCACATGAAGAAGAAGAAGAAGAACAAAAAGTTAAAGAAGAAGAAAAAAAAGAAGAAAAATAAGGCGAAGAAAGCAAAGAAGAAGAAGAAGAAGGTGAAGAAGAAGAAGAAGAAGAAGAAGAAGAAGAAGAAGAAAATAAAGTAGTAGAAGAAGAAGAAGAAGAAGAAGAAGAAGGAGAAGACAAAGGATGGGGAGAAGAAGAAGAGGTAGTAGAAGAAGAAAATTAGAAGAAGACGAAAAAGAAGAACAAGAACAAGAAGATGAAAAAAAGTAGAAGAACAAAATGAAAATGAAGGTGAAGATGCAGAAGATGAAGAAGAAGAAGAAGAAGAAGCAGAAGAAGAAGAAGAAGTAGGAAAAGAAGAAGAAGAAGAAGTAGAAGAAGAAGGAGAAGAAGAATAAGAAAAAGAAGACGGGGAAGGCGAAGAAGAAGAAGAAGAAGGAGAAGGAGATGAAGAAGAAGAAGTAGAAGAAGAAGAAGAAAACAAAGACGGAAAAGAAGAAGAAGAAGAAAATGAAGAAGAAGAAGATGAAGAAGAAGATGAAGAAGAACAAAATCAAAACAAAGAAGAAGAAGAAGAAGAAAAAGAACAAAAAGAAGAAGAAAAAGAAAAAGAAGCAAAAGGAAGAAGAAAAAGAAAAAGAAGTAAAAGCTGAAGAGGAAAAAGGAGAAGAAGAAGAATAAGGAATAGAGGAAGAAGAAGAAGAAGAAGAAGAAGGGAAAGAAGAAGAATAAGAAGAAGAAGAAGAAGAAGAGGAAGAAGAAGAAGAATAAGAAGAGGAAGACAAAGAAGAAGAAGAAGAAGAAGAAGAAAAAGACGACAAAGAAGAAGAAGAAGAAGAAGATGCAAAAGAAGAAGAGGAAGATGAAGAAGAAGAAGAAGACAAAAAAGAAGAAGACGAGGATGAGGAAGATAGAGAAGATGATGAAGAAAAAGATAGAAGTAGTAGAAAAATAAGAAGTAAAAGGAGAATTAGAAGAAGAAGCACACGAAGAGGAAGAAGAAGAAGAAGAAGAAGTTAAAGAAGAAGAAAAAGAAGAAGAAAAATAAAAAGAAAATGGCGAAGAAGAAGATCAAGAAGGTGAATAGGAAGAAGGTGAATAGGAAGAAGAAGAAGAAGAAGAAAATAAAGTAGTAGTAAAGGAAGAAGAAGAAGAAGAAGAAGAAGAAGAAGGAGAAGACAATGGAGGAGAAGAAGAAGAAGTAGAAGAAGAAGGCAAAGAGGAAGAAGAAGAAGAACAAGAAGATGAAAAGTAGAAGAAGAAAATGAAAACAAAGGTGAAAATGTAGAAGAAGAAGAAGAAGAAGTAGGAAAAGAAGAACAAGAAGAAGTAAAAGAAGAAGAAGAAGAAGAAGAAGAAGAAGGGGAAGGCGAAGTAGAAGAAGGCGATGGAGAAGGAGAAGAAGAAGAAGAAGAAGAAGAAAACGAAGAAGAAGAAGAAGAAGAAGAAAACAAAGAAGAAGAAGAAGAAAACAAAGAAGAAGAAGAAGAAGAAGAAGAAGAAGAGGAAGAAGAAGAAGCGGAAGAAGAAGAACAAAAAGAAAAGAAACAAGAAGAAGAAGAAGAAGAAGAAGAAAAAGAAAAAGAAGAAAAAGAAGAAGAGGAAAAAGGAGAAGAAGAAGAAGAAAAAAAGGAAAAGCACGATATGAATAGGAAGAGGAAGAAGAAGAAAAAAAGGCGAAGAAGTTGAAGAAGAAGAAGAAGAAGAAGAAGAAGAAGAAAAGCTAGAAGAATGAAAATCAGAAGTAGAAGTAAAAGAAGAAGAAGAAGAAGAAGAAGAAGAAGAAGAAAAAGATGAAGAAGAAAAAGAATGCGACAAAGAATAGGAATACAACAAAGAAGAAGGCGAACAAGAAGAAAAAGAAGAATATTAAGATAAAGGAGAAGAAAAAAAAGAAGAATAGAAAGAGAAAAAGAAGAAGAAGAAGAAGAAGAAGAAGAAGAAGATAAAGAAGAATAAGAAGAAGAGGGTAAAGAAGAGGAGCAAGAAGAAGATGAAGAAAAGGAAGACGAAGAAGAAGAAGAAGAAGAAGAAGAGGAGGATTAAGAAGAGGAAGACGAAAAAGAAGAAGACGAAGAAGAAGAAGAAAAAGAAGAAGAAGAGGAAGAAGAAGATGATGATGATGATGATGAAGAAGAAGAGGAAGAAGAATAAGAAGAAGACAAATAAGAAGAAGGCAAAGAAGAGGAAGATAGAGAGGAGAATGAAGAAGAAGAAAAAGAAGTAGTAGAGAAAAAAGAAGTAGGAGGAGAAGTAGAAGAAGAAGCACTTGAAGAAAAAGAAGAAGTTAAAGAAGAAGAAAAAGAAGAAGAAAAATAAGAAGAAAAATACGAAAAAGAATAAGAAGAAGTTGAAGAAGAAGAAGGTGAAGTCAAAGAAGAAGATGAAGAAGATAATGTAGTAGTAGAAGAAGAAGAAGTAGAAGACAAAGGAGGAGAAGAAGAAGAAGGAGAAGAAGAAGTAGTAGAAGAAGAAGACGAAGAGGAAGAAGAAGAAGAACATGAAGATGAAGAAGTAGAAGAAGAAAATGAAAGCGAAGGTGAAGATGCAGAAGAAGAAGATGAAGAAGAAGAAGTAGGAAAAGAAGACCAAGAAGAAGTAGCAGAAGAAGAAGAAGAAGAAGAAAAAGAAGAAGGGGAAGGCAAAGAAGAAGAAGAAGAAGAAGAAGGAGAAGAAGAAGAAGAAGAAGAAGAATGAGAAGAAGAAGAAGAAAACAAAGAAGAAGAAGAAGAAGAAGACAACAAAGAAGAAGAAGAAGAAAACAAAGAAGAAGAAGAAGAAGAAGAAGAAGAAGTAGAAGAAGAACAAAAAGAAAACAAAGAAGAAGAAGAACAAGAAGAAGAAGAAGACAAACAAAAAGAAAAAGAAGAAAAAGAAGAAGAGGAAAAAGGAGAAGAAGAAGAAGAAGAAAAAATGAAAAAGCACGATAAGAACAGGAAAAGGAAGAAGAAGAAAAAAAAGGAGAAGAAGTTGAAAAAGAAGAAGAAGTAGAAGAAGAAGAAGAAGAAGTAGAAGAAAAAGAAGAAGAAGAAAAGCTAGAAGAATGAAAATAAGAAGTAGGAGTAGAAGAAGAAGAAGAAGAAGAAGAAGAAGAAGAAAAAGATGAAGAAGAAAAAGAAGGAGACGAAGAATAAGAATACAACAAAGAAGAAGGCAGAGAAGAAGAAGAAGAAGAAGAAGAAGACAAAGAAGAATATTAAGATAAAGGAGAAGAAAAAGAAGAATAATAGAAAAAGAAAAAGAAGAAGAAGAAGAAGAACAAGAAGAAGAAGATGATGATGATGACATAGAAGAAGAAGAAAATGAAGAAGAAGAAAATGAAGAAAAGGAAGAACAACAAGAAGGAATAAAAAGAGAAGAAGTCAAGGAAGAAGAAGAAAATGTAGAAGAAGAAGATGAAGAAGCAGAAGAAGAAAGTGGTAAAGAAGAAGAAGAAAAAAAAGAAGAAGATGAAGTAGAAGACAAAGAAGAAGAAGAAGAAGAAGAGGAAGAAGAATAGGAAGAAGAAGAAGCAGAAGCAGACGAAGAAGAAGAAGAAGAGGAAGACGAAGAAGAAGAAGAAGAAGAAGAAGAAGAAGACAAAGAAGACGAAGAAGAAGATGAAGAAGAAGAAAATGGTGATGATGAAGAAGAAGAATACAAAGAAGAAGATAAATAAGAACAAGACGTAGAAGAAGAGATTGAAGAAAAAGAAGTAGAAGAAGAAGAAGGCAAAGATATAGAGGAAGAAGAAGATTAAGAAGAAAAAGAAGATGAAAAGAAAAAGAAGAAGAAGAAAAAGAAGACGATGAGGAAGATGAAGAAGAAGAAGAAGAAGAAGAATAAGAAGAAGAAAAAGAAGTAGAAGAAGAATAGGAAGAACAAGAAAAGAAAAAGAAGAAGAAGAAGAAGAGGAGGAACAGAGGAATAAATTGAAGAAGAAGAAGAAGAAGATGAAGTGGAAGAAGGTTTATAAGAAAAACTTGAAGTAGAAGAAGAAGAAGAAGATGTAGAAGTTGAACTAGTCATAGTAGTAGTAGTAGTAGTAGTAGTAGAAGAAGAAGAAGAAGAAAAAGATGTATATGAAGAAGAAGAAGAAGAAGTAGTAGAAGAAGAAGAAGAAGAGGAAGAAGAAGAAGAAGAAGAAGAAGAAGAAGAAGGAGAAGACAAAGGAGGAGGAGAAGAAGAAGAGGTAGTAGTAGAAGAAGAAGAAGTAGAAGAAGACGAAGAGGAAGAAGAAGAAGAACAAGAAATTGAAGAAAGTAGAAGAACAAAATGAAAACGAAGGTGAAGATGCAGAAGAAGAAGAAGAAGAAGAAGAAGAAGAAGTAGGAAAAGAAGAAGAAGAAGAAGTAGAAGAAGAAGAAGAAGAAGAAAAAGAAGAAGGGGAAGGCGAAGAAGAAGAAGAAGAAGGAGAAAGAGAAGAAGAAGAAGAAGAAGAAGAAGATGATGATGATGAAGAAGAACAAAAAGATAACAAAGAAGAAGAAGAAGAAGAAAAAGAAGAAAAAGAAAAAGGAGAAAAAGAAGAAGAGGAAAAAGAAGAAGAAGAACTAGAAAAGAACAAGAAGAATAAAGAACAGGGGAAGAAGAAGATGAAAAAGGGAAAGAAGAAGAAGAAGGCAATGAAGAAAAAGACAAAGCAGAAGAAAAAGAAGAAGAAGGCTTAGAGGTAGACGAGGAAGAAGAAGAAAAAGAAGATGTAGAAGGAGAAGAACAAAAAGAAGAAGAAGAGGAAGAAGAAGAAGAAGAAGGCAAAGAAGAGGAAGATGTTGACAAAGAAGATGAAGAAGAGAAAGAAGAAGGATAAGAGGAGGAAGACAAAAGAGGAGGAGGAGGAGGAAGAGGAGGAGAAGAAGAAGAAGAAGAAGAAGAAGAAGAAGAAGAAGAAGAAGAAGTAGAGGACAAAGAAGAAGTATAAGAGAAAGTAGAAGAAGAAGAAGAAGAGGAAGAAAGAAGAAGAAGAAAGAAGAAGAAGACAAAGGAGGAGGAGGAGGAGGGGAAGAAGAAGAAGAAGAAGAAGAAGAAGAAGAAGATAAAGAAGAAGTAGAAGAGAAAGAAGAAGCAGAAGAAGAACAAGAAGAAGAAGATGAAGGACAAGTAGAACTAGAAGAATAAGGATTAGAAAATGAAGTAGTAGTAGAAGTAAAAGAAGAAGAAGAGGAAATAAAAAAAGAAGAAGAAAAAGAGAAGAAGAAGAAGAAGAAGAAGAAGAAGAGGAGGAGGAGGAAGAAGAAGAAGAAGAAGAAGAAGTAGATGAAGAAGAAGAAGAAGAAAATAAGTGAAAGTGGAAGAAGAATAACAAGAAGAGGTAAAAGAAAAAGGAGAAGAAGAAGAAGAAAAGGAAGATGAAGATGACAACAATGAAGAAGGAGGAGGAGAAGGGGAAGAAGAAGAAGAAGAAGAAGAAGAAGAAGAGGAAGAAGAAGAAGAAGAAGAAGAAGGAAGAAGAAGAAGAAGAATAAGAAGAGAAGAAGTTGATGAAGAAGAAGAAGAAGAAAAAGAAGAAGAAGAAGAGGAGGACAAAGAAGAAGACGAAGAAGAAGAGGAAGATGAAAATGTCGATGAAAAGCAGATGTTTTTGAAGAAGAAGAAGAAGAACTTGTCGAAGAAGAAGAAGAGGAAGAAGAGGAAGAAGAGAACAGAGAAGAAGAAAAAGAAGAGAAAGAAGAAGTAGATGAAGAAGAAGAAGAGGAAGAAGAAGAAGAAGAAGGAGAAGGAGAAGAAAAACAAGAAGAAGAAGAAACAAAAGAAGTAGAAGAAGAAGAAGGGGAAGAAGTCGGAGAAGAAGAAGCAGAGGAAGAACAAGAAGACGAAAAAGATGAAGAAGAAGAAAAAGAAGAAGATCACAATGATGACAATGATGGAGAAGAAGAAGAAGAAGAAGAAGAAGAGGACAAACAAAAACAACAACAACAAGAAGATGAACAAGAAGAACAAGAAGTTGAACTCCAAGAAGAAGAAGAAGAAGGAGGATAAGAGAAGAAGAAGAAGAAGAAGAAGAAGATTAAGAAGAAGAAGAAGATTAAGAAGAAGAAAAATAGAAGTAGAAGAAGAAGAAGTAGAAGGGGAAGTACAACGAGACAAAGAAGAAAAAAAGTAGTAGATAATGAAAAAGAAGAACAAGAAGAAAAGAAGTGGAAGAGGAAAATGAAGAGAAGAAGACTAAAATGTAGAGGAAGAAAGAGGAGACGGGTAAGAAGAAGAAGAAGAAGAAGAAGAAGAAGAAAAGATGAATAAGAAGAAGAGAAGAAGATGAAGAAGAAGAAGAAGATGATGATGAAGAAGAAGAATAAAAAGAAGAAGATAAAGAAGAACAAGACGAAGAAGAAGAGATTGTAGAAAAAGAAGAAGAAAAATAGGAAGGTAAAGATATAGAGGAAGAAGAAGATTAAGAAGAAAAAGAAGACGAAAAGAAGAAGAGAAGAAGAAGAAGAAGAAGAAGAAGAAGAAGATGAAGAAAAAGAAGACGATGAGGAAGATGAAGAAGAAGAAGAAGAAGAATAAGAAGAAGAAAAAGAAGAAGAAGAAGTGGAAGAAGAAGAATAGAAGAAGAAGAAGAAGAAGAAGTGGAATAGGGGAACAAATTGAAGAAGAAGAAGAAGAAGATGAAGATGAAGTCGAAGAAGTAGTATAAGAAAAAGATGAAGTAGAAGAAGAAGAAGAAAAAGAATAAGAAGTAGAAGTTGAACTAGTCGTAGTAGTAGAAGTAGTAGTAGTAGTAGTAGTAGAAGAAGAAGAAGAAGAAGAAGAAGAGGCAGAAGAAGAATTAAAAGAAGAAGAAGAAGAAGACAAAGAAGAAGAAAAAGATGATGATGAGGAAGAAGAAGAAGACAAAGAATTAGACAAACAAAAGAAGTCAAAGAAGGGGAAGAAGAAGAAGATGACGAACAAGAAAAAGAAGAAGAAGAAGACAGAGAAGACGAAGTAGAAGAAGAAGAAGATGATGAAGAAGAAGAAGAAGAAGATGAAGAAGTAAAAGAAGAAGAAGAAGAGGTAGAAGAAGAAGAAGATGAAGAAGAATAAGAAGTATAAGAAGAAGGTGAAGAAGAAGAAGAAGAAGACAATGAAGAAGAAGAGGAAGAAGAAGAAGAAGAAGGTGAACAAGAGGAAGACGAAGAAGAAGAAGAAGAAGAAGAAGAAGAAGAAAAGACGAAGAAGATGAAGATGTAGAAGAAGAAGAGGAAGATGAAGAAGAAGAAGAAGACAAAAAAGAAGAATAAGAAGAAGAGGAAGATAGAAAAGAGGATGAAGAAGAAGACAAAGAAGTAGTAGAAAAATAAGAAGCAGAAGGAGAGCTAGAAGAAGAAGCACATGAAGAAGAAGAAGAAGAACAAAAAGTTAAAGAAGAAGAAAAAAAGAAGAAAAATAAGACGAAGAAAGCAAAGAAGAAGAAGAAGAAGGAGAAGAAGAAGAAGAAGAAGAAGAAGAAGAAGAAAATGAAGTAGAAGAAGAAGAAGAAGAAGAAGACAAAGGAGGGGGAGAAGAAGAAGTGGTAGTAGAAGAAGAAGAAGTAGAAGAAGAAGAAAAGGAAGAAGAAGAAGAACAAGAAGATGAAAAAAGTAGAAGAACAAAATGAAAACGTAGGTGAAGATGCAGAAGAAGAAGAAGAAGAAGAAGTAGAAGAAGAAGAAGAAGTAGGAAAAGAAGAAGAAGAAGAAGTAGAAGAAGAAGGAGAAGAAGAAGAAGAAAAAGAAGACGGGGAAGGCAAAGAAGAAGAAGAAGAAGGAGAAGGAGATGAAGAAGAAGAAGTAGAAGAAGAAGAAGAAAACAAAGAAGGAAAAGAAGAAGAAGAAGAAGAAGAAGAAGAAGAAGAAGATAATGATGAAGAAGAACAAAATGAAAACAAAGGAGAAGAAGAAGAAGAAGAAGAAGAAAAAGAAGAAGAAAAAGAAAAAGAAGTAAAAGATGAAGAGGAAAAAGGAGAAGAAGAAGAATAAGGTATAGAGGAAGAAGAAGAAGAAGAAGGGAAAGAATAAGAAGGGAAAGAAGAAGAAGAATAAGAAGAAGAAGAAGAAGAAGAAGAAGAAGAAGAAGAGGAAAAAGAAGAAGAATAAGAAGAGGAAGACAAAGAAGAAGAAGAAAAAGACGACAAAGAAGAAGAAGATGCAAAAGAAGAAGAGGAAGATGAAGAAGAAGAAGAAGACAAAAAAGAAGAAGACGAGGATGAGGAAGATAGAGAAGACGATGAAGAAAAAGACAGAAGTAGTAGAAAAATAAGAAGTAAAAGGAGAATTAGAAGAAGAAGCACACGAAGAAGAAGAAGAAGAAGAATAAGTTAAAGAAGAAGAAAAAGAAGACGAAAAATAAAAAGAAAAAGGCAAAGAAGAAGATGAAGAATGTTAATAGGAAGAAGGTGAAGAGGAAGAAGAAGAAGAAGAAGAAAATAAAGTAGTAGTAAAGGAAGAAGAAGAAGACGAAGAAGAAGAAGGAGAAGACAAAGGAGAAGAAGAAGAAGAAGTAGAAGAAGGAAAAGAGGAAGAAGAAGAAGAATAAGAAGATGAAAAGTAGAAGAAGAAAATGAAAACGAAGGTGAAGACGCAGAAGAAGAAGAAGAAGAAGAAGAAGTAGGAAAAGAAGAACAAGAAGAAGTAAAAGAAGAAGAAGAAGAAGAGAAAAGAAGAAAAGGAAGGCGAAGTAGAAGAAGACGATGGAGAAGGAGAAGAAGAAGAAGAAGAAGAAGAAGAAGAAGGAAACGAAGAAGAAGAAGAAGAAGAAGAGGGAAACAAAGAAGTAGAAGAAGAAGAAAACAAAGAAGAAGAGAGAAGAGGAAGAAGAAGAAGCGGAAGAAGAAGAACAAAAAGAAAAGAAACAAGAAGAAGAAGAAGAAGAAGAAAAAGAAAAAGAAGAAAAAGAAGAAGAGGAAAAGGAGAAGAAGAAGAAGAAGAAAAAAGGAAAAGCAGGATAAGAACAGGAGAGGAAGAAGAAGAAAAAAAGGCGAAGAAGTTGAGGAAGAAGAAGAAGAAGAAAAGCTAGAAGAATAAAAATCAGAAGTAGGAGTAATAGAAGAAGAAGAAGAAGAAGAAGAAGAAGAAAAAGATGAAGATGAAAAAGAATTGCGACAAAGAATAGGAATACAACAAAGAGAAGGCGGAGAAAAAGAAGAAGACGAACAAGAAGAAAAAGAAGAATATTAAGATAAATGAGAAGAAAAAAAGGAAGAATAGAAAGAGAAAAAGAAGAAGAAGAAGAAGAAGAAGAAATAAAGAAGAAGAAGAAGAGGGTAAAGAAGAGGAGCAAGAAGAAGATGAAGAAGGAAGAAGAAGAAGAAGAAGAAGAAGAGGAGGATTAAGAAGAGGAAGACGAAAAAGAAGAAGACGAAGAAGAAGAAGAAAAAGAAGAAGAAGAAGAAGATGATGATGATGATGATGATGATGATGAGAGGAAGAAGGACAAGAAGAAGACAAAAAAGAAGAAGGCAAAGAAGAGGAAGATAAAGAGGAGAATGAAGAAGAAGAAAAAGAAGTAGTAGAGAAATAAGAAGTAGAAGGAGAAGTAGAAGAAGAAGCACTTGAAGAAAAAGAAGAAGTTAAAGAAGAAAAAGAAGAAGAAAAATAAGAAGAAAAATACGAAAAAGAAGAAGAAGAAGTTGAAGTCGAAGAAGAAGATGAAGAAGAAAATGAAGTAGTAGAAGAAGAAGGAGAAGACAAAGGAGGAGAAGAAGAAGAAATAGAAGAAGAAGTAGTAGAAGAAGAAGACGAAGAGGAAAAAGAAAAAGAACATGAAGATGAAGAAGTAGAAGAAGAAAATGAAAGCGAAGGTGAAGACGCAGAAGAAGAGGATGAAGAAGAAGTACGAAAAGAAGACCAAGAAGAAGTAGCAGAAGAAGTAGTAGAAAAAGAAGAAGAAGAAGAAAAAGAAGAAGGGGAAGGCAAAGAAGAAGAAGAAGAAGAAGAAGGAGAAGAAGAAGAAGAAGGAGAAGAAGAAGAAGAAGGAGAAGAAGAAGAAGAAAAAGAAGAAGAAGAAGAAGAAGAAGAAGAAAACAAAGAAGAAGAAGAAGAAGAAGAAGAAGAAGAAGTAGAAGAAGAACAAAAGAAAACATAGAAGAAGAAGAAGAAGAAGAAGAAAAAGAAAAAGAAAAAGAAGAAAAAGAAGAAGAGGAAAAAGGAGAAGAAGAAGAAAAATGAAAAAGCACGATAAGAACAGGAAGAGGAAGAAGAAGAAAAAAAAGGAAAAGAAGTTGAAAAAGAAGAAGAAGTAGAAGAAGAAGAAGAAGTAGAAGAAAAAGAAGAAGAAGAAAAGCTAGAAGAATGAAAATAAGGAGTAGAAGAAAAAGAAGAAGAAGAAGAAGAAGAAGAAGAAAAAATGAAAAAGAAAAAGAAGGAGACGAAGAATAAGAATACAACAAAGAAGAAGCAGAGAAGAAGAAGAAGAAGAAGAAGACAAAGAAGAATATTAAGATAAAGGAGAAGAAAAGAAGAAGAATAGAAAGAGAGAAGAAGAAGAAGAAGAAGAACAAGAAGAAGAAGATAAAGAGGAAGAAGAAGAAGATGATGATGATGACATAGAAGAAGAAGAAGAAGAAGAAGAAGAAGAAGAACAAGAAGAACAAGAAGAACAACAAGAAGAATAAAAAGAGAAGAAGTAAAGGAAGAAGAAGAAAATGTAAAGAAGAAGATGAAGAAGTGTAAGAAGAAAGTGGTAAGGAAGAAGAAGAAGAAAAAAAAGAAGAAGATGAAGTAGAAGACAAAGAAGAAGAAGCAGAGGAGAAGAGGAAGAAGAATAGGAAGAAGAAGAAGCAGAAGCAGACGAAGAAGAAGATGAAGAATAAGAAGACTAAGAAGAAGAAGAGAAGAAGAGAAGAAACGAAGAAGAAGAAGAAGAAGAAGAAAAAGAAGACGAAGAAGAAGATGAAGAAGAAGAAAATGATGATGATGAACAAGAAGAATACAAAGAAGAGATAAATAAGAACAAGACATAGAAGAAGAAGGCAAAGATATAGAGGAAGAAGAAGATTAAGAAGAAAAAGATGACGAAAAGAAAAAGAAGAAGAAGAAGAAGAAAAAGAAGACGGTGAGGAAGAAGAAGAAGAAGAAGAAGAAGAATAAGAAGAAGAAAAAGAAGAAGAAGAAGAATAGGAAGAACAAGAAAAGAAGAAGAAGAAGAAGAAGAAGAAGAAGAAGAGGAACAGAGGAACAAATTTAAGAAGAAAAAGAAGAAGATGAAGTGGAAGAAGGTTTATAAGAAAAAGATGAAGTAGAAGAAGAAGAAGAAGAAGAAGTAGAAGTTGAACTAGTCATAGTAGTAGTAGTAGTAGTAGTAGAAGAAGAAGAAGATGTATATGAAGAAGATGAAGAAGAAGAGGAAGAAGTAGTAAAAGAAGAAGAAGAAGAAGAAGAAGAAGGAGAAGACAAAGGAGGAGGAGAAGAAGAAGAGGTAGTAGTAGAAGAAGAAGAAGTAGAAGAAGATGAAGAGGAAGAAGAAGAAGAACAAGAAGATGAAGAAAGTAGAAGAACAAAATGAAAACAAAGGTGAAGATGCAGAAGAAGAAGAAGAAGAAGAAGAAGAAGTAGGAAAAGAAGAAGAAGAAGAAGTAGAAGAAGAAGAAGAAGAAAAAGAAGAAGGAGAAGGCGAAGAAGAAGAAGAAGAAGTAGAAAGAGAAGAAGAAGAAGAAGAAGAAGAAGAAGAAGATGATGAAGAAGAACAAAAAGATAACAAAGAAGAAGAAGAAGAAGAAGAAGAAGAAAAAGAAGAAAAAGAAAAAGGAGAAAAAGAAGAAGAGGAAAAAGGAGAAGAAACAGAAGAAAAGAACAAGAAGAATAAGGAACAGGGGAAGAAGAAGACGAAGAAGGGAAACAAGAAGAATAAGAAGAAGAAGAAGAAGACAATGAAGAAAAAGACAAAGAAGAAGAAAAAGAAGAAGAAGGCTTAGAGGTAGACGAGGAAGAAGAAGAAAAAGAAGATGTAGAAGCAGATGAAGAAAACGAAGAAGAAGAGGAAGAAGAAGAAGAAGGCAAAGAAAAGGAAGAT
>JAIUJO010001106.1:122500-125000 GCA_023846275.1 Vanilla planifolia
AAGAGGAGCAAGAAGAAGATGAAGAAGAGGAAGACGAAAAAGAAGAAGAAGAAGAAGAAGAAGACAAAGAAGATGAAGATGCAGAAGAAGAAGAGGAAGATAAAGAAGAAGAAGAAGACAAAAAAGAAGAATACGAAGAAGAGGAAGATAGAAAAGAGTATGAAGAAGAAGACAAAGAAGTAGTAGAAAAATAAGAAGTAGGAGAAGTAGACGAAGAAGCACATGAAGAAGAAGAAGAAGAAGAACAAACAGTTAAAGAAGAAGAAAACAAAGAACCAAAATAAGAAGAAGAAAGCAAAGAAGAAGAAGAAGAAGGTGAAGATGAAGAAGAAGAAGAAGAAGAAAATGAAGTAGTAGTAGTAGAAGAAGAAGAAGAAGAAGAAGGAGAAGACAAAGGAGGGGGAGAAGAAGAAGAGGTAGTAGAAGAAGAAGAAGTAGAAGAAGACGAAAAGCAAGAAGAAGAAGAACAAGAAGATGAAAAAAGTAGAAGAAGAAAATGAAAACAAAGGTGAAGATGCATAGGAGGAAGAAGAAGAATAAGAAGAAGCAGAAGAAGAAGAAGAAGTAGGAAAAGAAGAAGAAGAAGAAGTAGAAGAAGAAGGAGAAGAAGAAGAAAAAGAAGACGGGGAAGGTGAAGAAGAAGAAGAAGGAGAAGGAGATGAAGAAGAAGAAGTTGTAGAAGAAGAAGAAAACAAAGAAGAAAAAGAAGAAGAAGAAGAAGAAGAAGAAGATGAAGAAGAACAAAAAGAAAACAAAGAAGAAGAAGAAGAAGAAGGAGAAGAAAAAGAAGAAGAAAAAGAAAAAGAAGAAAAAGATGAAGAGGAAAAAGGAGAAGAAGAAGAATAAGGAATAGGGGAAGAAGAAGACGAAGAAGGGAAAGAAGAAGAATAATAAGAAGAAGAAGACAATGAAGAAAAAGTCAAAGAAGAAGAAAAAGAAGAAGAAGACGAAGAGGTAGAAGAGGAAGAAGAAGAAAAAGAAGATGAAGAAGCAGAAGAAGAAAAAGAAGAAGAAGATGAAGAAGAATAGAAAGAGGAGGAGGAAGATGAAAGCAAAGAAGAATAAGATGAAGACAAAGAAGATGAAGAAAAGAAAGAAGAAGGATAAGAGGAGGAAGACAAAAGAGGAGGAGGAGGAGGAGGACGAGGAGAAGAAGAAGAAGAAGTAGAAGAAGAAGAAGAAGAAGTAGAGGACAAAGGAGAAGTAGAAGAGAAAGAAGAAGAAGAAGAAGAAGAAGAAAGAAGAAGAAGACAAAGGAGGAGGAGGAGGAGGGGAAGAAGAAGAAGAGGAAGAAGAAGAAGAAGAAGAAGCAGAAGAAGAAAAAGAAGAAGAAAAAGAAGAAGAAGAAGAAGAAGAAGAAGAAGGAGAAGAAAATAGAGAAGAAGAAGTAGAGGAAGAAGAAGACGAAGAAGATGAAGAAGAAGAAAAAGAAGAAGATCACGATGATGATGATGAAGAAGAAGAAGAAGTGGGCGAAGAAGAACAACAAGAAGAAGATGAACAATAAGAAGAAGAAGAAGAAGAAGATGAAGTCCAAGAAGAAGAAGAAGAAGAAGGAGGATAAGAGAAGAAGAAGAAGTAGATGAAGTCCAAGATGAAGAAGAAGAAGGAGGATAAGAGAAGAAGATGATGAAGAAGAAGATGAAGAAGAAGAAAAAGGGAAGAAAAGAAGAAGAGAAGAAGAAGAAGGGGAAGTACAACGAGACATAGAAGTAGAAGAAGAAGAAGAAGAAGTAGAAGAAAAGAAGTAATAGATAACAAAGAAGAACAACAAGAAGAAAAGAAGTGGAAGAGGAAAAAGAAGAAGATGACGACAACGATGGAGAAGTAGAAGAAAAAGAAAAGCAGAAGATGAAGAAGAAAAGAAGAAGAAGAAGTAGAAGAAGAAGAAAAAGTTGAAGAAAATGAAGAAGCAGAAGAAGATGACGAAGAAGAAGAAGAAAATGTCAAAGAAGAAGAAGAGAAAGAAGAAGAAGAAGGCATGGATGAAGAAGAAGAACAAGATGATGATGATGATGATGACGACAACGATGAAGAAGAAGGAGAAGAAGAAGAAGAAGAAGGCATGGATGAAGAAGAAGAACAAGATGATGATGATGATGATGATGACGACAACGATGAAGAAGAAGGAGAAGAAGAAGAAGAAGAAGATGAAGAAGCTTAAGTAGAAAAGGAAGAAGAAGAAGAAGAAGAATTAGAAGAAGATAAAGAGGAGGAGGAACAATAAGAATAAGAATAAGAATAAGAAGAAGAAGAAAAAGAACAATAATAATAAGAAGAATAATAAATAGAGAAGAAGAAGAAGAAAAATTAGAATAATAAAAATTTGATGTAGTAGAAGAAGAAGATGAGGAAGCAGAAGAGTGAGAAGAAGAAGGAGAAGAAGAAGATGAAGAAGAAGAAGAAAAAAAAGACGACGACAAAGAAGAAGAAGTTGAGAAAGAAGAAGAAAAGGAAGAAAAAGACGAAGAAGAAGATGATGAAGAAAAAGATGGCGAAT
>JAIUJO010001106.1:130000-135000 GCA_023846275.1 Vanilla planifolia
GAAAGAAGAAGAAGAAGAAGAAATAGAAAAAAAAGTGGAGGAGGAAAAAAAGTTGTACAAGAAGAAGAATAAATATAATAAGAAGAAGAAGAATTTTGAAAAGAAGAAGAAGTATAAGAAGAAATAGAAGAGGAAGAACGAGAAGGAGAAGAGAAAGAAGAAGAAGATGAAGAAGAAAAAGAAGACAAAATAGAAGAAGGCGAAGAAGAAGAAGACGAAGAAGTAGAAGAAGGCACAGAATAAGAAGAAGAAGAAGACAAAGAAGAAGAAGGCGAAGATGAAGAACAGGAAGACGAAGAAGAGGAAGAAGAGAAAGGGAAGAAAAAGAAGAAGAAGAAGAAGTCGAAGAAGAAGAAGAAGAAGAAGAAAATCAAGAAGAAGACGAACAAGAATTAAAAGTAGAAGAAGAAGAACAACAAGATGATAATGGAGAAGAAGAAGAAAAAAAATCAAGAAGAAAAAGTAGAAGAAGTAGAAGAAGAAGAAGATGTTGATGATGATGATGAAGAAGACAAAGAAGAAGAAGAGGAAGAAGAAGAAGAAGAAGAAGAAGAGGAAGAAGAAGAAGAAGAACAAGTGGAAGAAGAAGAAGAAGAAGCGGCCAAAGAAGAAGAAGAAGAGGAAGAAGAAGAAGAAGAAGAAGAGGAAGAAGAAGAAGAAGAAGAAGAAGAAGAGGAAGAAGAAGAAGAAGAGGAAGAGGAAGAGGAAGAAGAAGAAGAAGAAGAAGAAGAAGAGGAAGAAGAAGAAGAAGAAGAGGAAGGAGAAAAAGAGGAAGAAGAAGAAGACCAAGAAGAAGCAGATGAAGAAGAGGAAGAGGAAGAAGAAGAAGAAGGAGAAGAAGATGAGGAAGAAGAAGAAGAAGGCAAAGAAGAAAACGTATATGAAGACAAATAAGTGGAAGAAGAAGAAGACGAAGAAGAAGAAGAAGAAGAAGAAGAAGAAAAGGAAGATAAAGAAGAAGAAAAGGAAGAAGACAAACAAGAAGAATAAGATTAAGAAGAAGAAAAATAAGAAGAAAAAGAACAAGTTGACAGAAAAGGAGTAGATGATGGTGAAGAAGAAGATGAAAAAGAAGAAAGAGAAGAAAATCACAAAGAAGAAGAAGAAAAGGAGGAGGAAGACGAAGGACACAAAGTTCAAAAAGAAGAAGAAGAGGAAGAAGAAGAACAACAACAACAAGTAGTTAACGAAGAAGAAGAAGAAGAAGAAGAACAAAAAGAAGAAGAAAAGAAGTAGAAGAAGAAGAAGAGGAAGAAGAAAAAGAAGAAGATGAAGAAGGAGAAGAAGAAGAAGAAGACGAAGAAGACGAAGAAGAGGACGAAGAAGAAGAAGAAGAAGAGGTTGAAAAAGATGAAGAAAAAGAAGAAGTAGATGAAAAAGCAGAAGAACATGAAGAAAAAGAAGAAATAAAAGAAAACAAAAAAAAAGATGACGAAGATTAAGATGAAGAAGAAGAAGAAAAAAAAAATTGTAAAAAAAAGAAGAAGATGATGAAGAAGACGAAAATGAAATAGAAGAAAAAGAAGAGGAAGAAGAAGAAGAAGAAGAAGAAGAAGAAGAAGAAGAAGTTGAAGAAGATGAAGAAGACGAGGAAGAAGAAGAAGAAGAAGAAGAAGAGGAAGAAGAAGACGACGAAGAAGATGATGATGAAGAATAGGAAGAAGAGGAAGATGAAAATAAAGACAAAGATGAAGAAAACATGATGCAACGATGATGATGAAGAAGAAAAAGAAGAAGAAGGAGGAGAAGAACAAGAAGAAGAAGGAGAAGAAGAAGAAGAAGAAGAATTAGATGAAGTTGAAGTAGAAGAAGAAGAACAAGAAGTGGAAGAAGAAGAAGAGTAATAATAAGAAGAAGAAGATGGCTAAGAAAACGAAGAAGAATAAGAAGCAGAAGAAGGAGAAGAAGAAAAAGAAGAAGAAGAAAAGATGATGAAGTAAAAGGAGCCGAAGAAGAAGAACATGAGGAAGAAGAAGAAGAAGAAAAACAAGAGAAGACTTTGACGAAGAAGAAGAAGAAGAAAAAGGTGAAGATGAAGAAGGAGATTAAGATAAAGAAGAAGAAGAAAAGATGATGAAGTAAAAGGAGCCAAAGAAGAAGAACATGAGGAAGAAGAAGAAGAAGAAAAACAAGAGAAGACTTTGACGAAGAAGAAGAAGAAGAAAAAGGTGAAGATGAAGAAGGAGATTAAGATAAAGAAGAAGAAGAAGAAGAAAAAGAAGAATAAGAAGAAAAATAACATGAGAAGAAGATGAAGAAGTAGAAGAAAAAGAAGAAGAAGAGGATGAAGAAGAGGGGAAAGAAGAAGATGTTAAAAAAGATGAAGAAAAACAAGTAGGAAAAAAAGTATAACATTATGATGAACAAGAAGAAGAAGATGAAGATAAAAAGAAGAAGAAGAAGAATAAAAAAAAGAAGAAAAAGAAGAAGAAGAAGATGAGGAAGAAAAAGAAGAAGGCAAAGAAAAAGAAGAAGAAGAAGAAAATAAAAAGAAGAAAAAGTGGTGAAAGGAGAAGAAGAAAGAGTTGATGATCACGATGAAGAAAAAGAAGAAGAAGGAGAAGAAGAAGAATAAGATGAAAGAAGAAAAAGAAGAGGAAAAAGAAGAAGAAAAATTGTAAGAAGAAGAAGAAGGAGAAAGAGAAGAAGCGGAAAAAGGAGAAGAAGAAGACGAAGAAGATGAAGAAGAAGAAGAAAAAGAGGAAAAGGTAGACGATGAAGAAGATGATGACGAAGAATAGGAAGAAGAAGAAGATGAAGAAGAAGAAAATGAAGAAGACAATGATGACGACGATGATGATTAAGAAGAAAAAGAAGAAGAAGGAGACAAAGAAGAAGAAGAAGAAGAAGAAGAAGAAGAATTAGATGATGTCGAAGAAGGAGGAGGAGAAGAGGAAGAAGAAGAAGATTATGATGACGAAGAAAACGAAGAATAAGAAGAAGAAGAAGAAGGAGAAGAAGGAAAAAAAGAAGAAGAAAAGAAGAAGAAGAAGAAGAAGAAGAAGAAGATGCAAGAGAAGAAGAGGAAGATGAAGAAGAAGAAAAAGACAAAAAAGAAGAAGATGAAAAAGAGAAAGAGGAAAAGGAAGAAGAAAACATGAAGAAGAAGAAGAAGGAGAAGACGAAGAAGAACAAGAGAAAAAAGAAGAAGAAGACAAAGAAGTAGAAGAAGAAGAAGAAGACATAAAAGAAGAAGAAGAGGACAAAGAAGAAGGAGAAGAAGAAGAAGAAGATGATGACGATGATGATGAAGAAGAAGAAGACGAAGAAGATGAAGAAGAACAAGACGAAAAAGAAGAAGTCAAAGAAGAAGAAGAAGAAGAAGCAGAAGAAGAATAAGAAGAAGAACAAGAAGAAGAAGAGGAAGATGAAGAAGAATAAGAAGAAGATAAAGAAGAAAAAGAATATTAAGAAGAAGGAGAAGAAGAAGAAGAAGAAGAAGAATAAACGAAGAAGAAAAAGTAGAAAAATTAAAAGAATAAAAATAAGATGTTGCAAAAGAAGAACAAAAAGGAGAAGGAGAAGGACAAGAAGAAGGAGAAGGAGGAAAAGAAGAAGAAGAAGAGGAAGAAAAGGATGGAAAAGAAGAAGAAGAAGAAGAAGAAAAAGACGAAGATGAAGAATAAGAAAATGAAGAAGAAAATGACTAAAGAAAAGAACAAGTAGAAAACGAAGAAGCAGAAGAGGGAGAAGAAGCAGAAGATGAAGAAGATGAAGAAGACAAAGAAGAAGAATAATAATAATAAAAAGAAGAAGAAAAAGAAGAGGAAGAAGTAGAAGAAGAAAAAGACAAAGAAGAAGAAGGAGAAGAAGAACAAGATAAGGAGGACAAGGAAGAAGAACAAGAATAAGAAGAAAAAGAGGAAGAGGAGGAAGAAGAAGAAGGAATAAAGGGAAAAGAAGGAGAGGAAGAGGAGGACAAAGAAGAAGAAGAAGAAGAAGAAGAAATCAAAGACGAAGAAGAAGACAAAGAAGACGAAGAAGAATAAGAAGAAGAATAAGAAGAAGAATAAGAAGTAAAAGAAGAAGTTAAAGAATAAAAAGAAGAAGTAGAAGAAAAAGAAAAAAGAAGAAAAAGAACAAGAAGGGGAAGAAGAAGAAGAAGAAGAAGAAGGAGAAGAAGAAGAAGAAGACGAGGAAGATGAAGAAGAAGAATAAAAAGGTGAAGAAGAAGAAAAAAAAGAAGTCGAGGAAGAAGAAGAAGAAGGAGAAGAAGAGGAGCAAGACGAAGAAGAAGAAGAAAAAGTTGAAGAAGAAGAAAAAAAAGAAGAAGTCAAGGAAGAAGAAGAAGAAGAAGAAGATGATGATGATGAAGAAGAAGAAGAATAATAAGTAAAAGGATAAGAAGAAGAAGAAGAAGAAGTAGGAAAATTGAAGAAGAAGAAGAAGAAGAAGAAGCAGAAGAACAAGAAGAGGGAATAAAAGAAGAAGGAGAAGAAGAAGAAGAAGAAGAAGAAGAGGAAGATGATGAAGAAGAAGAAGAAGAAGATGATGAAGAAGAAGAAGTAAAAGAAGGAAAAGAAGAAGAACGAGAAGTAGAAGATGAAGAAGAACGCTAAAGGAGAAGAAAAACAACAAGAAGAAGAAGAAGACGATGATTATCATGAAGAAGAAGAGGAAGAAAAAGAAGAAGAAGAAGATGAAGAGGAAGAAGAAGAAGTTCAAGAAGAAGAACAAGAAGAAGAGGAAGTCGAAGAAGAAGAAGGGGATGAAATAAAAGAAAAAGAAGAAGTAGACGAAGAAAAGCAAGAGGAGGAAGAAGAAGAAAAAGAAGTAGAAGAAGATGAAGATGAAGAAGAAGAAGAAGAGAAGAGGAAGAAGAAGAGAAGAAGAGAAGAAGAAGAAGAAGAAGAAGAAGAAGAAGAAGAAAATGTAGAAGAATAAGAATAAGAATAAGAAGAAGAAGAAGAAAAAGATGAAGAAGAAAGCAATGAAGAAGATGAAGACAAACAAGAAGATGGTGATGATGATGAAGAAGAAGAAGACAAAAAAGATGACGA
>JAIUJO010001106.1:145000-160444 GCA_023846275.1 Vanilla planifolia
TGGAAAAAACTGAAGAAGTAGATGAAGAGGAAAATGAAGATGAAGATGAAGAAGAAGACAAGGAAGAAGAAGTAGAAGTAGAAGCAGTAGAAAAAGAAGATGATGAAGAAGAAGAAGAAGAAAAAGAAGAAGAAAAAGAAGAATAAAAAGAAGAAGAAGATGAAGATGAAGAAGAAGAAGAAGAAGGAGACAAAAATGAAGAAGAAGAAGACAATGAAGAAGAAGATTATAAGAATGAGGATGAAGAAGAAGAAGACGAAGAAGAGGAAGAGGAATAAGACAATAAATAAGAATAAGAAGTAGAAGAAGAATACGAGGAAGAAGAAGAAGTAGTAGAAGAAGAGGAAGATCAAGAAGAAGAAGAAGAAGATGATGATGATGATGAAGAAGAAGAAGACGAACAAAAAGAAGACGAAGAAGAAGAAAAAGAAGAAGAAGAAGAAGTTGAAGTGAAAGAAGAAAACAAAGAAGAAGAAGAAGATGACGAAAAGAAAGAAGAAGTAGTGGTAGCAGTAGAAGACGAAGAAGTCAAAGAAGAAGAAGAGAAAAAAGAAGAAGAAGAACAAGAACAAGAACAAAAGGAGACGAAGAAGAAGAAGAAGATGAAGAAGAAGAAGACGAATAAGAAGAAAAAAGAAGTGGAAGAAGAAGAAGAAGAAGAAGAAGAAGCAAAAGAAGAAGTAGAAGAGGAAGAAAAAGTAGAAGAAGAAGAAGATGAAGAAGAAGAAGATGACGAAGAAGAAGAACAAGAAGAAGAAAAAGAATAAGATGATGAAGAAGAAGAAGATGTTGAAGAAGAAGAAGAAGAAGAAGAAGAAGAAAAAGAAGTAGAAGAAGAAGAAGACGATGATGAAGAAGATGAAACAGAAGAAAGAGGAGAAGAAGAAGAAGAAGAAGAAGAGGAAGTAGACGGAGACGAAGAAGAAGAAGAAGAAGAAGAACAAGTAGTTGACTCTGAATAAGTAGAAGTAGAAGAAGAAGAAGAAGAAGACGACGAAGATGACAAAGAAGAAGACGAAGATGAAGAAAAAGAAGAAGAAGAAGAAGAAGATGAAGAAGAAGGAAAAGAAAACAAAGAAGAAGATGGAGAAGAAGAAGAGGAAGAAGAAGAAGAAGAAGGAAAAGAAAAAGAAGAAGAAGAAGAAAATTAAGAGAAGAAAAGAAGTGGAAGATGAAAAGGAAGAAGATGATGATCACGAAGAAGAAGAAGAAGAAGAAGAAGATTATGAAGAAGAAGCAAAAGAAGAATAGGAGAAAGAAGAAAAAGTTTTACAAGAAGAAAAATAATAATAATAAGAAGAAGATAATAACGTGAAGAAGAAAAAGAAGGAGAAGAACAAGGAGAAGAATGAGTAGGAGAAGAGAACGAGGAAGCAGAAGAGAAAGAAGACAAAGAAGAAGAAGAAGAAGAAGAAGAAGAAGAATGTGGTTTAGAAGAAGAAGAAGAAGAAGAAAAAGAAGAAGGCGAAGAAGAAGAATAAGAGGAGGAAGAGGAAGAAGAAAAACAAGAAGGCAAAGAAGAAGAAGATGATGAAGAAGAAGAAGAAAAAGAAAAAATAGAAGAAGAAGAAGAAGAAGAAAAAGAATAAAAAGAAGAAGAAGAAGAAGAAGAAGAATAAGAAGTAGAAGACAATATAGAAGAAGAAGACTAAGAAAAGGAAGAAGATGATGAAGACGAAGATGAAGAAGACAAAGATGAAGAAGAGAAAGGAGAAGATGATGATGATGATCAAGAAGAAGTAGAATAATATCAACAAGAAGAAGAAGAAGGAGCCGAAGAAGAAGAAGAAGAAGATGAACGAGAAGAAAAATAAGAACAAGAAGATGAAGCACAAGAACAAGAAGAAGAAAAAGAAGAAAAAGTGAAAGAAGAAGAAGAAGAAAAAGAAAAAGTGGAATAAACTGAAGAAGTAGATGAAGAAGAAAATTAAGATAAAGACGAAGAAGAAGATGAGGAAGAAGATGAAGAAGAAGAAGAAAGTGAAGGGGAAGAAGAAGAAAGATAAGGAGAAGACAAAGCAGAAGAAGAAGAAGATGATGAAGAAGAAGAAGATGAAGAAGAAGATGAAGAAGTAGTAGAAGTATTAGTAGTAGTAGAAGATGATGATGATGAAGAAGAAGAAGAAGAAGAAGAAAAAGAAGAAGAAGAAAAAAAAGAAAAAAAAGAAGAAGAAGATGAAGATGAAGAAGAAGGAGACCAAAATGAAGAAGTAGAAGAAGTTTAAGAAGAAGAAGAAGAAGAAGCAGAAGAAGAAGAACACAATGAAGAAGAAGATGATAAGAATGAAGATGAAGAAGATGAACAAGAGGAAGATGAAGAAGGGGAGAGGAATAAGAAAATAAATAAGAAGGAGAAGAAGAATATGAGAAAAAAGAAGTAGAAGATGAAGAAGAAGTAGAAGAAGAAGAAGAAGAAGGAGACGAAGAAGAAGAAGAAGAAGAACAAGTAGTTGACGCTTAATAAGACGAAGAAGAAGAAGAAGAAGAAGAAAATGAAAAAGACAACGCAGAAGACGAAGAAGAAGAAGAAGAAGAAGAAGAAGAAGAAGAAGAAGAAGAAGAAGAAGAAGGAGAAGAAGAAGAAGAAGGAGAAGAAGAAGAAGTAGAAGGAGAAGAAGAAGAAGAAGAAGAAGAAGAAGGAGAAGAAGAAGAAGAATAAGAAGAAGAAGAAGGAGAAGAAGAAGAAGAAGAAGAAGAAGAAGAAGAGGAAGAAGAAGAAGAAGAAGAAGAAGACAAAGAATAAAAATAATAATAAGAAGAAGGCAGCATAGAAGAAGAAGAAAACATAGAAGAAGAACGCTTAGAAAAGAAGAAAAGTAACGTGATGAAGAAGAAGACCAAGAAGAGGAAGATGAAGAAGAGAAAAGAGAAGAAGATCAAGAAGAAGAAGAACAAGAAGTACAAGAAGAAAAACGGGAAGAAGAAGAAGAAGAAGAAAAATAGGAATAAACTGAAGAAGTCGATGAAGATGAAAATGAAGATGAAGATGAAGAAGAAGAAGAATAAGAAGGAGAAGATGATGAAGGGGAAGAAGAAGAAGGACAAGAAGAAGTCAAAGTAGAAGAAGAAGAAGAAGAGGAAGAAGATGAAGATTACGAAAAAGAAGTGAAGAAGTAAAAGAACAAGTAGAATTAGTAGAGTTGAAGAAGTAGTAGTAGAAGAAGAAGAAGAAGTAGAAGAAGAAGAAGAAGAAGAAGAAGAAGAAGAAGAAGAAGTGGAAGAAGAAGAAGAAGAAGAAGTGGAAGAAGAAGAAGAAGAAGAAGAAGAAGGAGACAAAAACGAAGAAGAAGAAGAAAAAGAAGAAGAAAAAGAAGACAAAAAAGAAGAAGAAGATGATGAGAATGAAGAAGAAGATGATGAACAAGAAGAAGAAAAAGAAGACAAAAAAGAAGAAGAAGATGATGAGAATGAAGAAGAAGATGATGAACAAGAAGAAGATGAAGAAGAGGAAGAAGACTAAGACGAAGAAGAAGAAGAAGAAGAAGAACACGAAGAAGAAGAAGAAAAAGATGAAGAAGAATAATAAGAAAAGGAAGATGAAGAAAAAGAAGAAGAAGAAGAATAGAAGAAGTCGAAGATGAAGAAGAAGAGGAAGAAGAAAAAGTACAAGAAGAAGAATAAGGAGGAAATGAAGAAGAACAAGAAGAATACAAGGAAGAAGAAGAAGAAGAAAAATAAGAATAAGAAGAAGAAGGAGAAGAAGAAGAGCAAGTAGAAGAAGAAGAAGAAGAAGATAAATAAAAGAAAGTGAAGAATAAGTAGATGAAAAGGAGGAAGAAGAAGGCACAGAAGATAAAGAATAAGACGAAGAAGAAGAAGACAAATAAAACGAAGACGAAGAAGAGGAAGACGAAGACGAGGACGAAGAAGAAGGGAAGAAGAAGAAGAAGAAGAAGAAAAAGATAAAAAAGAAGAACAAGATGAAGAAGTAAAAGAAGAAGAAGAAGAAGAAGAAGAAGATAAAGGAGAAGAAAAAGTAGTTCAAGAAGAAGAAGAGTGAGAAGAAGAAGAAGAAGAAGACGAAGAAGATGAAGTTGATGAAGAAGAAGAAGAAGACGAAGAAAAAGAAGATGAAGAAGAAGAACAAGAATAAGAAGAGGAAGAAGAAGAAGAAGATGAAGAAGAAGAAAAGAAGAAAACAAAGATGAAGAGAAGTAGAGAAAGAAGAAGGAAACGAAGAGAAGAATAACAGGAAAGAGGAAGAAGATGAGGACGAAAAAGAAGAAGAAGAAGAAGAAGTAGTAGTAGAAGAAGAAGAAGAAGAGGAACAAGAAAAACAACAACAAGAAGAAGAAGAATAAGAAGAAGATGAAGAAGAAGATCAAGAAGAAGAAGATGAAGAAGAAGAAGAAGAAGAAGAAGAGGAAGAAAAAGAAGAAGAAGAATAAGAGGAAGAAGAAGATGAAGAAGAAGAAGAAGAAGATGACGAAGACGAACAATAAGAAGAAAAGGAATAAGATGAAGAAGAAGATGGTGAAGAAGAAGAAGAAGAAGAAGGAAAAGAAGAAGATAAAGAAGACGATGAAGACGAAGATGAAACAGAAGAAAGAGAAGAAAAAGAAGAGGAAGAAGAAGAAGTAGAAAAAGAAGAAGAGGAAGATGGAGTTGAAGAAGAACAAGAAGGAGAAGAAGAAGAAGAAGAAGAATAGGTAGTTGATGATGAATAAGAAGAAGAAGAAGAAAAGAAGTAGATGATGAAGAATATGAAGGAGATGAAGGTGAAGAAGAATAAAAAGAAGAAGAAGAAGGCAAAGAAGACGACAAAGTAGGAGACGAAGAAGCAGATGATGAAAAAGATGAAGAAAAAGAAGAAGACGATTAAGAAGGAAACGAAGAAGAGGAAGAAGAAGAAGAAGAAGATGCTTAAGATGAAGATGAAGAAGAATTGGAAGAAGAAGAAGAAGAAGAGGAGGAGGAGGAAGTAAAAGAATGAGAAGAAGAAAAAGAAGTAAAAGGGAAAAAAGAAGAATAACAACAACAAGAAGAAGAAGAATAAAAAAAAGAAGAAGAATAAAAAATAGGAGAAGATGGAAAAGAAGAAGAAGAAGAAGAAGAAGAAGAAAAATAAGAAGAATAAAAGTGAGAAGTACAAGGAAGAGAACAAGAAGAAGAAGATGAATAAGTAGAAGGAAAAGCAGAAGAAGAAGAAGAAGAAGATGAAGAAGAAGTAGAAGCAGAAGAACAAGAACAAGAAGAAGAAGAGGAAGAAGAAGAAAAAGATGAAGAAAAAGAAGAAACAGAAGACAAAGAAGAAGAAGAAGAAGAAGATGAAGAAGAAAAAGAAGTAGAAAAGTCAAAGAAGAAGAAGAACAAGAAGAAGAACAAGATGACAAAAAAGAAGAAGAATAACAAGTAGTAGTAGTAGTAGTAGTAGGAGAAGAAGAGGAGGAGGAGAAGAAGAAGAAGAGTAGGAGGAGGAGAAGAAGAAGAAGAGGAAGAAGAAGAAGAGGAATTGGAAGAAGAAGAAGAATAAGAAGAAGACAAACAAGAGAAAGAAGACGAAGGCGAAGAAGAAGAAGATGAAGAAGTTGAAGAAAAAGATGAAGAAGGCGAAGAAGGAGAAGAAGAAGAAGAAGAATTAGAAGAAGAAAATCAAGAAGAAGAACATGAAGAAGAAGATGAAGAAGAAGATGGCCATGAAGAAGAAGAAGGAGAAGAAGAAGAAGAAGAAAAAGATGAGGAAGAAGAAGAAGATGATGATGCTGATGATCACGATTAAGAAGAAGAAGAAGAAAAATAAGAAGAAGAAGAAGAAGAAGAAGACAATGATGAAGAAGAGGAAGAAGAAGAACACAAAAAAGTAGTGGAATAAGAAGAAGAAGAATATGTTGAAAAAGTTGTTGAAGAAGAAGAAGAAGAGGAAGAAGAAGAAGAAGAAGAAGACAAAGAAGAAGAAGAAGAAGAAGAAGTAGATGATGATGATGGTGATAACGATGATGATGATAATGCAGAAGAAGAAGAAGATTAAAATGAGGATGAACAAGTCGAAGAAGGGGAGGAGGAGGAAGTAGAAGAAGAATAAGAAGAAGAAAAAGAGAAAGAAGAAGAAAAAGAAGAAGAAGAAAAAGGATAAGAAGATGAAGAAGAAGAAGAACAAGGAAAATAAGAAGATTAAAAATAAGAAAAGAAAGGAGAACAGGAAGAAGAAGAAGAAGAAGGAGAGAAAGATGAAGAAGGAGAAGAAGTAGACTGAGAAGAAGAAGAAGAATAATAATAAGAAGAACTAGTAGAAGAAGAGGAAGAAAATGAAGAAGAAGAAGAAGGCGATGAAGAAGTAGATGACTAAGTGAAAGACATTTAAGAAGAAAAAGAAGAAGAAGAGGGAGAAAAAATAGAAGAAGAAAATGACAGAAGAAGAAGAAGAAGAAGAAGATAAAGCAAAAGAAGAAGAAGAAGAAGAAGAAGAAGAGGAAAAATGAAGAAGAGGAGGAAGAAGAAGGAATAAAAGGAGGTGAAGAAGGAGAAGAAGAGGAAAAAGAAGAAGAAGAAGAAGAAGAATAAGAAGAAGAAGAAAAATAAGAAGAAGAAGAAGAAGAAGAAGAAGAAGAAGAAGAAGAAAAAGAAGAAAAGAAGAAGAAAAAGATGATGATGGTGAAGAAGAAGAAGAAGAAGAAAAAGAAGAAGAAAAATAGGAAGAAGAAGAAGAAGAAGAACAAGATGATGATGATGAAGAAGGTGAAGAAGAAGACGAAGAAGAAGAATATGAAGAAGAGGAAGAAGAACAAGTCGAAGAAGAAGAAGAATAAGAAAAAGAAGAAGAAGAAGCCGAAGAAGAACAAGAAGATGAAGTGGACAATGATAAATATGAAGAAGAAGAATATGAACTAGAAGAGGAAGAAAAAGATGAACAAGAAGAAGAAGAAGAGGAAGAAGAAGAAGAAGAAGAAGAAGTAGAAGAAGAAAAAGAAGACGAATAAGAAGAAGAAGGAATAGAAGGAGGAGGAGAAGAAGAAGTAGTAGTAGAAGACATTGAAGAAGAAAAATAAGAATAAGAAGAAGAAAAAATAAGAAGAGGAGGGAGAAGAAGAAGCAGAAGAAGAAGACTACGATGACGAAGAAGAAGAATAAGAAGAAGATGAATAAGAATTAGATGAAGAAGATGTTGAAGATAAATAAGAAGAAGAAGAAGAAGTAGTAGAAGAAGAAGAATAAGAAGAAGAAGACGAACTAGAAGAAGAAGACGAACTAGAAGAAGAAGAAGAAAAAAAACAAGAAGAAGAAGAAGAGGTAGAAGAACAAGAGAAGAAGAAGAAGAAGAAGAAGAAGTAGAAGAAGAAGAAGAAGAAGAAGTAGAAGAAGATGGCAAAGAAGAAAGAAAAGAAGAAGTAGAAAGAGAAGAAGAAGAAGAAGACAAAGAAGAAGAAGAAGAAGAAGAAGAAGAAGAAGATGATGATGACGACAATGATGAAGAAATAGAAGAAGAAGAAGAAGAAGAAGATGAAAAACAAGAAGAAAACGAAGAAGAAGAAGTGGAGGAAGAAGAAGAACAATAAAAAAAGAGAAAGAAGAAAAACCACAGTGAGAATAGGAAAAGGAAGAAGAAGAAGAAAAGGTAAAAGAAGATGAAGAAGAAGAAGAAGTAGAAGAAAAACTAGAAGAATAAAAATAAGCAGTAGGAGTAAACAACGAAGAAGATGAAGATGAAGAAAAAGATGAAAAAGAAGAAGAAGAAAAAGAAGATGACAAAAAACAAGAAGACAAGGAAGAAGATGTCTAAGAAAAAAAAAAGAAGAAGAAGAAGGAGAGAGAGGAAGAAGAAGAAGAAGAAGAAGAAGAAGAAGAAGAAGAAGAAAAAGATAAAGAATAACATTAAGATGAAGAAGAAGAAGAAGAAGAAGAAGAAAATAGGATGACAAAGACAAAGAAGAAGAAGAAGAAGAACGTGAAAAAGAAGATAAAGAAGAAGAAGAAGATGATGATGATGAAGAAGAAGAAGAAGAAGAATCAGAAAAAGAGGAAGAAGATGAAGAAGGAGAGAAAGAAGAAGAAGAGGAGGAAGATGAAGGAAAAGAAGAAGAAGAAGAAAAAGAAGAACAAGAAGGAATAAAAAGTGAAGAGGAAGTAAAGCAAGAGGAGGAAGAAGAAGAAGAAGAAGAAGAGGAAGAAGAAGAAGGAGAAGAAGAAGAGAAGAAGTATAAGAAGAAGAAAATGAGGAATGATAATAATAATAATAAGAAGTAGAATACGAAGTAGAAGAAGATGACGTAGAAGTAGAGGGTGAAGAAGAGGAAGAAGAAGGCAACAGAGAAAAAGAAGAAAAAGAAGAAAAAGAAGAAGATGACGTAGAAGACAAAGATGCAGAAGAGGAAGAAGAAGTAGAAGAAGGATAGGAAGAAGTAGAAGCAGAAGAAGACGAAGAAGAAGATGAAGAAGAAGTCTAAGAAGTGGAAGAAGAAGAAGAAGATGATGATGATGATGATGATGATGAAGTCGAAGAAGAAGAAGAAGAAGGAGAAGGAGATGAAGAAGAAAAATGAAGAAGAAGGAGAAGAAGAAGAAGAAGACGAAGAAGAGGAAGAAGAAGAGGAAGAAGAAAAGAAGTAGTAAAAGAAGTAGAAGAGTAATAATAATAAAAATAATAATAATAATGATAATAATAAGAAGAGTAATAAGAAGATGATGAAGAAGATGAAGATGAAGAACAGGAAAAAGAAGAAGATGAAGAAGAAGAAGAAGAAGAAGACAAAAAATATGATGACGAAGAGGAAGACGTAGAAGGCGAAGAAGAAGAAGATAAAGAAGTGGAAGAAGAAGAAGAAGAAGATGATGAAGAAGAATAAGAAGTCCAAGAAGAAGAAGAAAAAAAAGAAGAAGAAGAAGACGAAGAAGAGGAAGAACAAGATGATGATGAAGAAGAAGAAGAAGAAGTAAAGAATGAAGGAGGAAAAGAAATGGAAGAAGAAGAAAACCAAGAAAACGAAGAGGAAGATGAAGAAGAAGAAGAAGATGGCGAAGAAGAAGATGAAGAAGAAGGCAAAAAAGAAGGGTAGTGGAAGAAGAAGAAGAAGAAAAAGAAGCGCAAGACGAAGAAGAGGAAGGAGAAGAAGAATTGGAAGAAGAAGAAGAAGAAGAAGAGAAAAAAAAAGAGAAGAAGAAGAAGAAGATGATGATGATGAAGAATAAGAAGAAGAAGAAGAAGAGGATAATGAAGAAGAAGAAGATGACGAAGATGATTAAGATGAAGAACAGGAAGAAGAAGAAGATGAAGTAGAAGAAGAAGAAGAAGAAGAAGAAGAGCATGGAAAAAAGATTAAGAAGTCTAAGCAAAAAAAGATGAACACAAAAAAGAAGAAGAAGATGAACATAGAAACGACAAAAAGAAGAAGATGAAGTCGAAAAAGAATAACAATAAGGAGAAAAAAGAAGAAGTAGAAGATGAAGAAGAAGATAATGAAGAAGAAGTAGAAGATGAAGAAGATGAAGAAGAAGAAGATGATGATGATGAAGAACAAGAAGAAGAACAAGAGGAGGTGGAGGAGGAGAGGTAGAAGAAGAACAAGAAGAAGAGAAGTTGAAAGAACAATAAGCAAGAGAAGAGGAAGAAGAAGATTAAAATTTGGAGGAGAAGAAGAAGAAGAAAAACAAAAAAAAAAAAGAATAAAATAAAGAAATAGGAGAAGAAGAAGAAGAAGAAGAAGAAGAAGTAGAAGAGGAAGAAGTAGAAGAAGAAGAAGAAGAAGAAGAAGAAAAAGAAAAAGAAGAGAAAGAAGAACAAGAAGAAGAAGATGAGTCAGAAAAGAAGGACATGAAGAGGAAGAGGTGGAAGTAGGAGAAAACTAAGAAGATAAAGAAGAAAAAGAAGAAAAAGAAGAAGAAGAAGAAGAAGATGAAGTAGAAGAAGAAGAACTAGAAGAATTAGACTATGAAGAAGAAGTAGTTGAAGAAGAAGTGGTAGAAGAAGAAGAAGGAAAAGAAGAAGAAGAAGAAGAAGAAGAGGAAGGAATAAAACAAGAAGAAGGAGAAAAAGTGGAAGAAATAGAAGAAGAAGAAGTAGTAGTAGTAGTAGAAGAAGAAGAAGAAGAAGAATAAAAAGAAGAAGAAGAAGAAGAAAAAGAAGAAGTAGAAGAAGGAGAAGAAAAAGAAGAAGAAGAAGAAGAAGGAAAGAAGAAGAACAAGAAGAAGAAGACAAAGCAGAGGAAAAAGAAGAAAAAAATGATGAAAAAGAAGAGGGACGAAGAAAAAGAAGATGAAGAAGTCGAAGAAGAAGAAGAAGAAGAAGTCGAAGAGGAAGAAGAATAAGAAGTAGAAGAAGAAGAAGAAGAAGAAAAGAAGAAGAAGAAGATAGTAAAAAAGAAAAAGAAGAAGAAGAAGAAGTAGACGAAGAAGAGGAAGAAGGAGATGAAGAAGAAGAAGGAGAAGAAGAAGAAGAAGGCGATGAAGAAGTAGAGGACGAATAAGAAGAAGAAGAGGAAAAAGACAAAAAATAATAACAAGAAGAAGAAGATAAGGATTAAAAAGGAGAAGACAAGGAAGAAGAAGAAGAAGAAAAAGAAGAGGAATAAGAAGTAGAAGAAGTAGAAGAAGAAGAAGAAAAAGAAGTAAGAGAGAAAGGACAAGAAGAAGAAGAAGAAGAAGAAGAAGAAGAAGTGAAAAAAGAAGAAGTAGAAGAAGTAGAAGAAGAAAAAGAGAAGTAGAAGATGAAGATGAAAAAGAACAATAAACTGAAGAAGATGAAGAACAAGAAGACGATGAAGAAGAAGATGAAGAAGACGAAGAAGAAGAAGAAGAAGAAGAAGAAGAAGAAGACAAAGTGAAAGAAGAAGAAGAAAAAGAAGGAGAAGAAGAAAAAGAAGAAGAAGAAAAAGAAGAAGAAGAAATCGAAGAAGAAGAAGTAGAAGAACATTAAAAAGAAGAAGAAAATAAAGAAGTAGAAGAAGACGACGACAAAAAAAGAATTTGAAGAAAAATAAGAAGAAGACAAAGAAGAGGAGGAACAAGAAGACAAAGAAGAAGTAGAAGACGTAGAAGTAGAAGACGAAGAAGAAGTAGAAGTGGAAGAAGAAGAAGAAGACGAAGAAGAAGAAGGAGAAGAAGAAATAGAACAATAATAGGAATAATAATAATAATAATAATAAGGACTTGAAGATTAAGAAAAGGAAGAAGAAGAATAAGAAGAAAGAGAAGTTTAAGAAGAAGAAGAAGACAAAGAAGAAAGAGGAAAAGAGGAAGAAGAAGAAGAAGAAGAAGAAGAAGAAGAAGAAGAAGAAGAAGAAGAAGACAAAGAAGAAGAAGAAGAAGAGGAAAAGGAAGGAGAAGAAAGCAATGAAGAAGAAGAAGAAGAAGAAGAGGAAGAAGATGTAGATGTAGAAAAATGAGAAGAAGATGAAGAAAAAGAAGAAGACAACGTAGAAGAAGACGAAGAAGAGAAAGACAAAGAAGAAGAAGAAGAAGATGATGAAAAAGAAGAAGAAAAAGAAGAAGAAGAAGACGAATAAAAAAAAGTAGAAGAAGAAAATAAAGAAGAAGAATAGGAAGAAGAAAAAGAAGAAGATGAAGAAGAAGAAGAAGAAGAAGAAGGTGAAGAAGAAGAAGAAGAAGAAGAAGAAGAAAAAGATGACGAAGAAGAAGAAGAACAACAACAACAAGACGATGGTGTAGAAGAATACGAAGAAGAATAATAAGAGGAAGAAGAAGATAAATAAGAGGAAGAAAGAAGAAAAAGAGGAATAAACAAAAAAAGTAGAAGAAGAAATAAAAGAAGAAGAACAAGAAGATGATAAAGAAGAAGAACAGGAGGAAGAAGAAGAAGAATATAATGATTATGAAGAAGAAGAAGAAGAAAAAGAAGAATGTGAAGAAGAATAAGAAGATAATGAAGAAGAAGTAGAAGAAAAAGAAGAGAAAGAGGAAGAACTAGAAGAAGATAAAGAAGAAGAAGAAGAAGAAGAAGAAGAACAAAAAGAGAAAGAAGAAGAAAACAAAGCGGAAGAAGAAAAAGAAAATGAAGAAGAAGATGAAGTCCTAGAAGAAGAAGAAAATAAGAAGATGAAGAAGAAGAAGAAGGCAACATAGAAGAAAAAGATGAAGAAAAAGAAGAAAATGAATATGGTGATGAAGAAGAAGACAAAGAAGAGAAAAATGAAGAAGAAGAGGAAGAAGAAGAAGGAGAAGAAAAAGAATAAGAATAAGAAGAAAAAGAAGAAGAGGAAGAAAAAGAGAAAAAGAAGAAGAAAAAGAGGAATCATCTAATGAAATCGAAGAAGATGAAAAAGAAGAAGACAACCATGAAGAAGAAGAAGAAGAAGAAGAAGAAGAAGATGGGGAAGAAGATGAAGGACATGAAGAAGGTGAAGAAGAAGAAGAAGAAAAAGTAGAAAAAGGAGAAGAAGAAGAAGAAGAAGGAGGAGGAGTAGAAGAAGATAAAGAAGAAGAAGAAGGACAAGAAAACGAAGAAGAAGGAGGAGAAGAAGAAGAAGAGGAACAAGAAGAAGAAGAAGAAGGCGAAGAAGTAGAAGAAGATGATGATGAGAGTGAAGCAGAAGAAGAAGAAGAAGACGAAGAAGAGGAAGAAGAAGGAGATGATGAAAAAGAAGAAGAAGAAGAAGAAGAAGAAGAAGATGACGATGAAAAAGAAGAAGGGAAAGAAGAAGAAGAAGAAGAAGAAGAAGAAAATGAAAAAAATGAAAAAGAAGAAGCAGAAGAAGTAGAAGTAAAAGACGAGGAGGAAGAAAAGTAAGTAAATGAAGAAGAAGAAGAAGGAGAAGAATGAGTTGGAGAAGAGCAAGAAGAAGAAGAAGAATAAGAAAAAGAAGACAAATAGAAGAAGGCGAAGAAGAAGAAAATGAAGAAAAAGAAGAACACACAGAAGAAGAAGTAGAAGATGAAAAAGATGATGAAGAAGAAGAAGAAGAAGAATAAGTGAGATCAAGATGAAGAAGTAGAAGAAGAAGAAGAAGAAGTCGAAGAAGAGGACGAAGAAGAAGAAGATGAAGAGGATGACAAAGATGAAGAAAAATTAGAAGTAGGTGAAGAAGAAGAACAAGATGATGAAGAAGAAAACGAAGAACAACACGAAGATGAAGAAGGAGAAGAAGAAAAAAAAGAAGAAGAAAAAAAAGAAGAAGAAAAGATGAAGAAGAAGAAGATGATGATGATGAATAATAATAATAGGAAGATAAAGAAGACTAAGACGAAGAAGAAGAAGAAGAAGAAGAAAAAGGTGAAGATAAAGAAGAAGAATAAGATAAAGAAGAAGAAGAAGAAGAAGAAAAGGAAGAAGAAGAAGAGGAATAGAAGAAGAAGAAGAAGAAGATGTAGAAAAAGTAGTTATGATAAAGAAGAAAAAAAGATGTAGATGAAGAAGAAGAAGAAGAGAAGAAGAGAAAGAAGAAGATGAAGTAGAACAAGAATAATAATAAGCTGAGAAGAAGACGAAGAAGTTAAAGAAGAAGAAGAAGAAGAAGAAGAAGAAGAAAACGAAGATGAAGAAGAAGAAAACAAAGAAAAAGAAGAAGAGGCAGAAGAAGAAGATAAAGGCAAAGAAAACGAGGAAGAAGGAGAAGAAAAGGAAAAGAAGAAAATTGTGGAAGAAGAAGAAAAAGGAGGTGATGATCACGATGAAGAAGAAGTAGAAGAAAAATTGTAAGATGTAGAAGAAGAAGAAATAGATGAAGAAGAAGAAGAAGAAGAAGAGGAAGAAGAAGAAGAAGAAGAAATAGATGAAGAAGAAGAAGAAGAAGAGGAAGAAGAAGAAGAAGAAGACAAAGAAGATGAAGGAGAAGAAGATGAAGAGGAAGAAAAAGAAGAAGAAGAGGAAGAGGAAGAAGAAGACAACGAAGAAGATGATGACGTAGAATAGGAAGAAGAAGAAGAAGATGAAGATTAAGAGAAGAAGAAGAAAAAGAAGAAGACGATGACTTTGACGATGATGATGAAGAAGAAAAAGAAGAAGAAGAACGTGACAAAGAAGAAGAAGAAGAAGAAGAAGAAGAAGGTGATGAAGAAGAAGAAGAAGAAGAAGAAGAAGCATTAGATGAAGTCGAAGAAGAAGGAGGAGGAGGAGGAGAACAAGAAGAAGAAGAAGAAGAAGAGTAATAAGAAGAAGGAAAAAATGACGAAGAAAATGAGTTAGAATATGAAGAAGAAGAAGGAGAAGAAGTAAACAAGGAAGAAGAAAAGATGAATAAGAAGAAGAAGAAGAAGAAGGAGAAGAAGTAAAAGAGGAAGAAGAAAAGATGAATAAGAAGAATAAGAAGAAGAAGAAGAAGAAGAAGAAAAAGAAGAAGAAGAAGAAGAAGAAGGCCACAAAGAAGAAGAAGATATCGGTGAATATGAAGAAGAAGAAGAAGGAGACGAACAAGAAGAAGAAGAAGTTGAAGAAGAAGAAGAATTAGACGAAGTCAAACAAGAAGAAGAAGGAGGAGGAGGAGGAGGAGGAGAAGAAGAAGATGATGATGACAAAGAAAACGAAGAAGAAGAAGAAGAAAAGATGATGATGAAGAAGAAGAAGAAGAATATTAAGAAGAAGAGGAAGAAGGAGATGATGAAGAAGACTACAACAAAGAAGAAGAAGAAGAAAAAGGGGAAGATGAAGAAGAAGTTTAAGATAAAGAAGAAGAAGAAGAAGAAGAAGAAGAGAAAGAAGAACAAGAAGAAGAAAAGAAGAAGAAGAAGAAGAAGAGGAAGAAGAAGGTGAAGTATTTGAAGAAGTAGAAGGAAAAGACGAAGAAGAAGAAGAAGACAAAGAAGAAGAATAAGAAAAATAAGGAGGAGAAGAAGAAGAAGAAGAAGAAGATGATGATGATGATGATAATGATGATGATGAAAACAATGATGAAGAAGAAGATGAATAAGAAGAAGAAGTAGAAGAAGAAGAAGAAGAAGAATAAGAAGAAGAGCAAGAAGAAGAAGAGGAAAAAGTAGAAGAATAAGAAGTAGAAAAAGAAGAACAAGTGTAATAATAAAAATAATAATTAGAAGAAGAAGAATAAAAATAAGAGTAAACGAAGAAGAAGAAGGAAATTAAAATAGTAAAAATAAGATGATCTAGAAGAAGACGAAAAATAAGAAGAAAGAGAAGAAGAAGAAGGACAAGAAGAAGGAGAAGAAGAAGAAGAAGAAGAAGAAGAAGAGAAAGGAAAAGAAGAAGTTGAAGAAGAAAAAGAGGAAGAACAAAAAGAAGAAGAAAAAAGGTGAAGTCGAAGAATAAGAAAATGAAGAAGAAGATGACTAAGAAAATGAAGAAGAACAAAACGAAGAAGCAGAAGAGATAGAAGAAGATGATGATGAAGATGACAAAGAAGAAGCAGAAGAAGAAGAGGAAGGAGTAGAAGAAAAATATAGCGAAGAAAACGAAGAAGAACTAGATAATGAAGACAAAGAAGAACAACAAGAAGAAGATGAAGTAGAAGAAAAAGAAGAATGAGTAGAACAAGAACAAGAAGAAGAGAAAGAGGAAGAAGAAGAAGAAGAAGGAATAAAACGAAAAGAAGGAGAAGAGGAGGA
>JAIUJO010003158.1:7500-20000 GCA_023846275.1 Vanilla planifolia
CTTCTTTTTCTTCATCTTCCTCTTCTTCTACTTTTTTCTTCTTCATCATCATCATGATCTTTTTCTTCTACTACTTCTTCTTCTTCCTCTTCTTCTTCTTCTTCTTCTTCTACTACTACTACTACTACTACTACTACTACTACTTCTTCTTCTACTTCTACTTCTTCATCATCATCATCATCATCATCTTCTTCTTCTTCTTCTTTTGCTCTTTTTTTCATCCTCTTCTTTCACTACTTCACATTTTTCTTCTTTTTCTTCTTCTTCTTCTTCTCAATCTACTTCTCAATCTTGTTCCTCTTCTTATTCTACTTCTTCTTTTTCTACTCCTTCTTCTTCTTCTTCTTCTTTCTTCTCATACTACTGCTTCTTCTACTTCTTATTCTTCTTCTTCCTCTTCTTCTACTACTACTTTTTTTCTACTTCTTCTCCTTCTACTTCTTCTTTTTCTTCTATTTTTTCTCTTCTTTGTCTTCAACTACTACTCTTCTTCTTCTTCTTCTTCTTCTTCTTCTTCTTCTTCTTTTTCTCCTTTTTATATTTCTTTTTTTTCCTTCTTCTTCTACTTCTTCTTCTTTTTCTTTATCTTCTTCTTTCTTCCTCTTCTTCTTTTTCTTCTTTTTATTCTTCTTCTTCTACTACTTTTTTTTTCTTCTTCTTCTTCTTCTTTTTCAAGTTCTTCTCCTTCTTCTTCTTTTTCTTCATGTTGTTCTTCTTCTACTTCTATTTAATCTTCTACTTCATATTCTTGTTCTTTTTCTTCTTCTTCTTCTTCTTTTTCTTCTTTTCATCTTCTTCTTCTGCTTCTTCTTCTAGTAGTTCTTCTTCTACTTCTATTTCATCTTCTTCATCTTCTTATTTTTCTTCTTCTTCTTCTTCTTCTTCTACTACTTCTTCTTCTTCTTCTTCTTCTTGTCGTCTTCTTCTTCTTCTAATTCTTCAATGCCTTCTTCTTGTTCTTCTTCTTCTTCTTCTTCATCATCATCATCATCATCTTCTTCTTCTTCTTCTACTTCACCATCATGGTTTTCTTCTTCTACTTCGATTTTATCTTTTTCTTTTTCTTCTTCTTCTTCTTCTTCTTTTTCTTCTTCTTTTGTCGCTTCTTCTTCTTCGACTACTTCTTCTTCTTCCTCTTCTTTTTGTTCTTCTTATTCTTCTTCTTCTTCTTCTTCTTTTCTTTATTTTTCTTCTTCTTGTTCTTCCCCTTCTTCATCTTCTTCATCTTCTTCTTCTTCTTCTTCTTCTACTATTACTTCTTCATCTTGTTCTTTTACTTCTTCTTCTTCTTCTTCTCCTTCTTCTTCTTCTTCTTCTTCTTCTTTTTCTTTTTTCTTCAACTACTAATTCTTCTTCTTCTTCTTATTCTTATTCATCATCTTCTTCTTCTTTTTCTTTTTCTCCCTCTTTTTCTTCTTCTCCTCCTCCTCCTTCTACGTCTTCTTCATCATCATCATCTTCTTCTTCTTCTCCTTCTTTTCTTATACTACTTCTCCTTCTTTTTTTTCTTGTTCTTGGTCTTCTTCTTCTTCTTCTTCTACTTCTACTTCTTCTTCTCCTCCTTTTTCTTTGTTCTGCTTCTACTTACCATTATTCTTCTTCATTTTCTTCGATTTCTTCTTCTGCTTCTTCCACTACTACTTCTTCTTCTTCTTCTTAAACTTCTTCTTCTTCTTCTTTCTCTTCTTCCTCTACTTATTTTTATTCTTCTTCAAGCACATCCACATCTTCTTCTTCTTTTCCATCTTCATCTTCTTCATCTTCTTCTTCTTCTTCTTCTTCTTATTCTTCTTCTTCATCTCCTTCTTCTTTGTCATCTTCTAATTCATCTTCTTCCTATAGTTCTACATGTTCTTCTTCTTCTTCTTCTTCTTCTTCTTCTTCTTCTTCTTCTTCTTCTTCTTCTCCTACTTCTTCTTCTCCTTCTTCTTCTTCTTTTTCTTCTTCTACATCTTCTTCTTCTTCTTCTTCTTTGCCTTTTTTCTTTTTCTTCTTCTTTTATTACTTCTTCCTCTTTTTCTTCTTCTTCTTCTTCTTCTTCTTCTTCTTCTTCTCCTTCTTCTTCTTCTTCATTTAATTCTTGTTCTACTTCATCGTCATCTTCTTCATCTTCGTCTTCTTCTTCTTCTTCTTCTTCTTCTTCTTCTTCCTTTTCTTCTTCTTCTTCTTCTTGTTCTTTCTTCATCTTCTTCTTCTATTTCTTCTTCTTCTTCTTCCTCTTCCACTTCTTCTTCTTCTTCTTCATATTTTTCTTTTTCTTCTTCTACTTCTTATTCTTCTTCTTTTTGTCCTTCTTTTTAATCTTCTTCCCCATCCTCTTCTTCTTCATCTTTTTCTACTTTATCTTCTTCTTCTTCTTCTTCTAGTTCTTCTTCGTCTACTTCTTCTTCTTTGTCTTCTCCTTCTCGTTCTTCTTCTTTTTCTTCTTCTCCTTCTTTGCATCTTCCTCTTCTTCTTCTTCTTTTCCCCTTCTTCTTTTTCTTCTTCAAGCTCTTCTTCTTCTTCCCCTTCTTCTTCTTATTTTTAACCCAATTGTTTCTCTTCTTCTTCTTCTTCTTCTCTTTCCCCTTCTCCTCCTTTTCATTTGTCTCCGTCTTTTTCATCATCTTCTTCTTCTTTTCTTTTACTTCCACTACTTCTTCTTCTTCAACTTCTTTTCTTCATCGTCATTATCATCATGTTTTTCTTCTTCTTCCACTTCTTTTTCTCCTTCTTCTTCTTATTCGTCTTCTTCTTCATCTTTATCTTGTTCTCCTACTTCTCTTTCTTCATCTTCTTCTTTTTCTTCTTCTTCTTCATCACCTTCTACTTCTTGTTCTTCTTTGTCTTGTTTGTCTTCTGTTCTTCTATTTCTTCTTCTTCTTCTTCTACTACTTCTTCATCTTCTTCCTCTCCTTCTTTTACTTCTTAAACATCTTGTTTTCCTTCTTCTTCTTCTTCTACTTCTACTTCTTATTTCTTCTACTTCTTAATCATCTTCTTCTTTGTCTTCTTCTTCTTTTTCTTCTTCTTCTTCTACTTCTTCATCTTTTTTTCTACTTCTTCTCCTTCTTCTTCTTCTTCTTTTTCTTTTTCTTTTTCTTCTTCTTCTTCTTCTTCTTCTTCTTCTACTTCTTCTCCTCCTTCTTTTTCTTCGTCTTCTTGTTTTTCTTCTTCTTCTTCATCTATAACTAGATAACTTCTTCTTTTTCTTATTTTTCTTCTTCTTCTTCTTCTTCTTCTTCTTCTTCTTTTCTTTCTTCTTCTTTCTTTTATTACTCTAGTTCTTCTTCTTCCTCTTCTTTTTCTTCTTCATGTTATTGTTTTTCTTCTTCTTCTTTTTCTTCTTCGTCTTCTACTTCTTCTTCTCCTTTTTCTTCGTCTTCTTGTCCTTCTTCTTCTTTAGCTATAACTTCTTCTTCTTTTTCTTCTTTTTCTTCTTCTTCATGTTCTTCTTTTTCTTCTTCTTCTTCTTCTTCTTGTTTTTCTTCTTCTTCTTCTTCTTCTTCTGTCTTTTTTTCGTCTTCTTCCTGTTGTTCCACTTGTTCTTCTTCTTCCTCATCCTTTTCTTCTTCATGTTGCTTTTCTTCTTCTTCTTCTTCTTCTACTACTACTACTACTACGTCTTCTTCTTCTTCCTCTTCTTCTTCTTCTTTTCCTTCTCCGTGCTCTACTCTTCTTTTTCTTCTTCTTCTTCCTTTTCTTCTTCTTTGTCTTCTTCTTCTTCTCTTCTTTCTTCTAGTTCTTCTTCTTCTTCTTCTTCTTCTTCTTCTACTTCTTCTACTTCTTCTTCTCCTTCTTCTTCTTCTTTTACTTCTTCTTCTCCATCTTTTCTTGCTACTTCTTCTTCTTAATCTTCTTCTTCTTCATCTTCAACTTCTTCTTCATCTTCTTCTTCATCTTCTTTGCATTCTACTTCATCTTCTTTTATTTGTTCAATCAACTCCTACTTCTTCTTCTTCTACTACTTCTTCTCCTTTTTACTTTTTCTTCTACTTCTTATTCTTGTTCTTCTTTATCAACGTCATCTTCATGTTCATCAACATCATCATTATCATCTTCTTCTTCTTCTTCCTGTTCTTCACCTTCTTCTCCTTCTACATCTTCTTCTTCATCATCATAATCTTCCTCTTCTTCTTCTTCTTCTTTTTGTTCTTTTTCTTCTTCTAAATGTTCTTTTTCTTTTTTTCTTTTTTTTCCATCCTCTTCTTCTACTTCTTCTTCACATTTTTCTTCTTCTTCATCTTCTTCTCACTCTACTTCTTCATCTTGTTCTTCTCCTTCTTCGACTTCTTCTTCTACTTGTCCTTCTTCTTCTTCTCCTTCCTCCTCTTCTTCTTTCTTCTAATACTACTTCTTCTTCTTATTCTTCTTATTCTTCATATTCTTCTTCTTCCTCTTCTTCTACTACTAATTTTTTTTTCACTTCTTCTCCTACTTCTTATTTTTCTTGTTCTTTCTTTTCTTCTTCTTCTTCTTCTACTTCTCTTCTTCTTCTTCGTCTTCTTCTTCATTGTCTCCTTCTTCTTCTTCTTCTTCTTCTTTATCTTCTTCTTTCTTCTTCTTCTTCTTCATGTTCTTCTTCTTCTTCTTCCTCTTCTTCATCTTTTTCTCTTTTTTCTTCTTCTTCTACTACTATTTCTTCCTCTTTTTCTTCTTCTTCTTCTTCCTCTGTTGTTCTTCTTCTACTTCTTTTTCATCTTCTTCTTCATATTCTTATTCTTTTTCTTCTTCTTCTTCTTCTTCTTCTTCTTCTTTTTTATCTTCATCTTCTTCTTCTTCATTTGAGATCAGAAAAGAGAGATATATTTCATCTTCTTCATCTTCTTATTCTTTTCTTCTTCTTCTTCTTCTCTTCTTCTACTTCTCTTCTTCTTCTTCGTCTTCTCTTCTTTGTCTCCTTCTTCTTCTTCTTCTTCTTCTTTATCTTCTTCTTTCTTCTTCTTCTTCTTCATGTTCTTCTTCTTCTTCTTCCTCTTCTTCATCTTTTTCTCTTTTTTCTTCTTCTTCTTCCACTGTTGTTCTTCTACTTCTATTTCATCTTCTTCTTCATATTCTTATTCTTTTTCTTCTTCTTCTTCTTCTTCTTCTTCTTTTTTATCTTCATCTTCTTCTTCTTCATGTTGTTCTTCTTCTACTAATATTTCATCTTCTTCATCTTCTTCTTATTCTTTTTCTTCTTCTTCTTCTTCTTCTTCTTCTTCTTCTTCTACTTCTTCTTCTTCTACGTCTTCTACTTCTTCTTCTTGGCCTTCTTCTTCTTCTAATTCTTCTGTTCCTTCTTCCTCCTCTTCTTCTTCTTCTTCTTCTTCATCATCTTCTTCTTCTATTACTTCGTCTTGGTGTTGTTCTTCTTCTACTTCTATTTCTTCTTCTTCTTCTTCTTCTTCTCCTTCTTCTTCTTCTTCTTCTTCTTCTTCTACTTCTTCTTCAACTACTTCTTCTTCTTCCTGTTCTTCTTCTTCTTGTTCTTTTTCTTTTGTTTCTTCTTCTTCTTCTTCTTCTTCATTTCTTTATTTTTCTTCTTCTTGTTCTTCCCCTTCTTATTCATCTCTTCACGTTCTAGTTCATCATCTTCTTCTTCTTCTTCTACTTCTTCATCTTGTTGTTCTACTTCTTCTTCTTCTTCTCCTTCTTCTACTTCTTCCTCTTCATCTTCTTCTTCTTCTTTCTTCTATTACTACTATCTTTCTTCTATTACTACTACTTCTTCTTTCTCTTCTTATTCTAACTCTTCTTCTTCCTCATTTAGTACTACTAGATTTTTTCTACTTCTCCTTTTTCTTCTTCTTCTTTTTCTTCTTCTTTTTCTTCTTCTTTTTCTTCTTCTACTACTATTACTTCTCTTCTTCTTCTTCTTGTTCTTCTTCTATGTCACCTCCTACTTGAAGTGTTTCGTGCTTAGGAAATCCCACAAAAGTTTTTAGGTGGTTCGACTCAAAACCGAGTCTACGTCCACCCCCAACTGGTGTTGAGAAAAAAATCCACTCAATGCACCAATTACAAGTGAGGTTTTTTCGTACGGTTCACCTCAAACCTACTTGGGATTTTTACTACGGCTAATCCCAAACCTACTTGAGGTTTCTCAGGTCTCAACTCAAACCCGGGGCTTTAGCACTACTGCCAGGATGCCCTTACCCCAAAACGAAAAATACAACGATTGGCAAAAAGAACTTAGGAGAAATAGGAGAAAAAGGAGGCACACACAATTGAAAAATTAGAAGGATAGAAATGTGAAAAATTGAATCATTAACCTCTAAATTCAAGCGCCTCATTGTAGTTTTCCTTTTGAGCTTGAAGGCACCGTTTTTGTTGTGATTGCTCAAATTTGAGATCTGAAATCTTTGAAAGAATTTAGCAAAAGGTAAACTCAATAAATCTTAATTCTTCCTTATTTATAGAGCTTAAAATTGAGCTCAAAAAATCACTCCCAACAGCTCTTAAAATCAACTAGCCGTTTGGGTATCGGATGGAAAACAGCTACCGTCTGATTCGGGCCCGAACACGGACGGCATGGATTGAATCTCGAATTTATCGTTTGAGATTAAATCCTTTTACTTCTTCTTCTTCTTCTTCTTCTTCTTCTTCTTCACCTTCTCCTTATTCATCTACTTCTTCTTCTTCTCCTCCTTGTTCTTCTTCTCCACCTTCTTCTTCTTCTTCATAATCATCTTCTTCTACCTTTTCTTCTTCTTCTTCTTCTTCTTCATCTTCATCTTCTTCTTCTTCTTCTTCTCCTTCTCCTTCATTTTTTTTACTTTTTCTTCTCCTTCTTAATTTTCTTGTTCATGTCCTTATTTTTTTCCTCTTCTTTTTCTTCTTTTTTATTTTTCTTCTTCTTCTTCTTCTACATTTTCTCCTTCATCTTCTTCTTCTTCTTCTTCTCCTTCTACTTCTTCTCCTTGTTCTTCTTCTTCTTCTTCTTCTTCTCCATCTTCTTCTTGTACTTCTTTTTCTTCTCCTTGTTCTTCTTCTTCATCTTCTTCTTCTTCTTGTTCATCTTCTTCTCCTTCTTCCTCATCTTCTTCTTCTTCTTTTTCATCTACTTCTTCTTCTTCTTCTTCTTCTTCTTATCTATCTTCTTCTTCTTTTACCTCTTCGTTTTGTTCTTCCTCAACATCTTCTTCAGCATCTTCTTCTTCATCATCTTCTTCATCTTCTTCTTCTTTTCATTTTTCCTCTTCTTCTTCTTCCTCTTCTTCTTTTTCTTCTTCTTTTTCTTCTTCTTCTTCTTCTTCATTTTCTTCTTCTTTTTGTTCTTTTACTTCATCATATTGTTGTTGTTATTATTATTATTATTATTATTATTATTATTATTATTATTATTATTCTAGTTATTGTTCTTCCCCTTCTTCTTCTTCTTCTTCTTCTTCTTCTTCTGCTTCTGCTTCTTCTTCTTCTTCTTCTCCTCCTCCTCCTCCTCGTTCTTCTTCTTCTTTTCTCTTCTTCTTCTTCCTCTTCTTTTTCTTCGACTTCTTCTCCATTTCCTTCTTCTTGTAGTTCTCCTTCTTCTTCTTCTTCTTCTTCTTCTTCTGCTTCTTCTACTTCTTGTTCTTCTTCTCCTTCAACATGATCTTCTTCTTCTTCCACTTCTTTTTCTTCTTATTCTTATTTCCTCTACTTCTCCTACTTCTTTCTTCTTCTTCTTCTTCTTCTTCTTCATCTTTTTCTTCTTCCTCTTCTTCTTCTTTTCTTTCTTCAAGTTTTTCTTCTCATTCTTCTTCATCATTATCATCATCTTCCTCTTCTTCTTATTCTTATACTTCTTCATCTTCTTCTTCTTATTCTTATTCTTATTCTCATTCTACTTCTTCTTTTTCTTCTATGCCATCTTTTTTCAACTTCTCCTCCTCCTTCTCCTTCTACTTCTTCTTCTTCCTCTTCTTCTTCTTCTTCTTCTTTCCTACATCTTCTTCTTCTTCTTTGTCTCCTTCTTCTACTTCTTCTTATTCATCTTCTTCTTCTTCTTCTTCTTCATCTTCTTTTTCTTCTTCTTCTTCTTCATCATCATCTTCTTCTTCTTCATGTTCTTTATCTTCTTCATCTTCTTCTTCTTCTTCTTCTTAATCTTCTTCTTCTTCATTCTCAGGTTCTTCATGTTCTTCTTCTTCTTCTTCTTCTTCTTCTTCTTCATCTTCTTTTCTTCTTCTTCTTCTTCTTCTTGTTATACTTCTCCTTCTTCATCATCTTCTTCTTCTTCTTCATCAACATCTTCTTCTTCAAGTTGTTCTTTTTCTACTTCTTCTCATCTTCTTCTTCTTCTTCTTCCTCTTCTTTTTCTTCTTCTTCTTTTTTTTTTTCTTCTTCTTCTTCTTTTTCTTCTTCTCCTTCATCCTTCTGTATTTCTTTGTTTTCTTGTTCATCTTTTTCTTCACTTTTCCTTCTTCCTATTCTTCTTCTTCATGTTTTTCTTCTTCTTCTTCCTCAACTTCTTCTTCTTCTTCTACATCTTCAACTTCTTCTTCCTCTTGTTCTTCTTCTTCCCATACTACTTCTTCTTCGTTCTTCTACTTCCTCTTCTTCTTCTTTTTCATCTTCTTCTTCTCCTTCTTATTCTTCTACTTCTTCTTCTCCTTTCACTTCTTTTTCTTCTAATTCTTCTAGTTCTTTTCTTCTTCTTATACTAGTTCTTGTTCTTCTCCTTCTTCTTCAACTTCCTCTTTTTCTTCAACTTCTTCTTTTTTTGTCCTTCTTCTTTTTATTCTTCTTCCTCTTCATCTTCTTCTTCTACTTCTTCTTTTTCTTCTTCTTCTTCGATTTCTTCTTCTTCATCTTCTTCTTCTTCTTCTGCTACTTCTTCATCTTGTTCTTCTCCAACTTCTTCTTCCTCTTCTGCTTCTGCTTCTTCTACTTCTTCTTCTTCATGTTCTTCTTCTACTTCATCATCTTCTTCTTCTTCTTCTTCTTCTTCTTCTTCTTCTTCTACTCCTCCTTCTTCTTCTACTTCTTGTTCTTCTTCTCATTCTTCTTCTTCTTCTTTTCTTCCTCTTCTTCTTCTCCTCCATCTTTTTTTTCTTCAACTTCTACATCTACTTCTTCTTCCTCTTCTTCTTCTTCTTCTTCTTCTTCTTCTTCTTTTCTTCTTCTTCTTCTTCCTCTTCTATTTCTCCTTCTTTTTCTTATGCTTGTTCCTTTTCTTCATCTTCTTCTTTTTCTTCGTCTTTTCTAATTTTTCTTTTTCTTTTTTTTCTTGTTCCTCTTCTTCTTCGTCTTATTCTTCATCTACTTCTCCTCTTCTTCCCTTCTTCACTTTTTTCTTTTTCTTCTTCTTCTTGTACTTCATCATCATGTTCATCTCCTTCTCCTAATATTTCTTCTTCTTCTTCTTCTTCATCATCTTCTTTTTTTTCCTCTCCTTCTTCTTCTTCTTCGACTTCTACTTCATCTTTTTCTTCTCATTATTTTGCTTCTTCTTCTTCTTCTCCTTCTACTTCTTCTACTTCTTCTTCTTCTTCTTTTCCTTTTTATTCTTCTTATTCTTCTTCTTCTTCTTCTTCTTTCTTCTTTATCTTCTTCTTTTTTTTCTTCTTGTTCTTATTCTTTTTCTTTATCTTCATCATCTTCTTCTTCTTCTTCGTGTTCTTTTTCTTCTTCTTCTTCTTCTTCTTCTTCTTAATCTTCTACTTTTTCTTTTTCTTCTTCATCTTCTTCTTCTACTTCTTCTTCTTCCTCTTCTTCTTCTTCTTAATCTTTTTCTTCTTCTTCTTAATCTTTTTCTTCTTCTTCTTTTTCTTCTTCTTCCCCTTCTTCGACTTCTACATCTTGTTCTTCTACAACTTCTTCATCTTTTGCTTCTTCTTGTATTTCTATTTCTTCTTCTTCTCCTTCTTCTTCATCTTCTTCGTCTTCTTCTTCTTTCCTCTACTTCTTCATCTTCTTCTTCTTCTACTTGATCTTCTACTCTATTTTTTTATACTTCTTCTTCTCCATCTTTTTCTTCTTCTTCTTCTTCTTCTTCTTAAGGCTCTTCTTCTTCTTCCCCTTCTTCTACTTATCTTCTCCTTCTTCTTCTTATTATCATTATTATTATTTTTCATCATTTTCCCCTTCTTTTTCTTCTTCTTCTTCATCTTCTTCTTTTTCTAATTTTTCTTCTTCTTATACTTCTTCATTTATCCTTCCCATACTTCTACCTCTTCCTCTTCTTCTTACCCTTCTTCTTCTTCTTCTTCTTCTCCTTCTCCTTCTCCTTCTCCTTCTTCTTCTTCTTCTTCTTCTTCTTCTTCTTTATCTTCTTCTTCTTCTTCTTCTCCTTCTTTTTTCTACTTCTTCTTCCCCTTCTTTTCTTTTTCTTTTTGTTCTTCTTCTTCTTCTTCTTCTTCTTCCCCTTCTTCTTCTTCTTCTTCTCCTTCTTCTTTTTCATCTTTTTCTTCTTCTTCTTCTTCTTCTTCTTCTTCCTCATATTTTTCTTGTTCTTATGCTTCTTCATATTTTTCTTCCCCTTCTGCTACCTCTTCATCTTCTTCTTACCCTTCATTTTTTTCTTCTTCTTCTTCTTCTTTCTTCTACTTCTTCTTCTTCTTCTTCTTCTTTCTTTACTTCTTTTTCTTGTTCTCATTCTTCTTTTTTTTTCTACTTCTTCCCTTTCATTTCTTTTTCTTCTTCTTCTTCTTCTTCAACTTCTACTTCCTCTTCTTCTTCTTCTTCTTCTCTTTCTTCTTTTTCTTCTTCTTCTTTCTTCTGCTTCTTCTTCTTCTTCTTCTTCTTCTCTTTCTTCTTTTTCTTCTTCTTCTTTCTTCTGCTTCTTCTTCTTCTTCTTCTTTCTCTGCTTCATCTTCTTCTTCTCCTTCTTCTTTTTTTCTACGTCTTCTTCCCTTTCGTTTCTTTTTCTTCTTCTTCTTCTTCTTCTTCTTCTTCTACGACTTCTTCTTCTTCTTCTTCTCTTTCTCCTTTTTCCTCTTATTCTTATTCTTCTTCTTATTATTCTTTTTCTTCTTCTTCCTCCTCCTCATCTTCTTCTTCTACTTCTACTTCTTCAACATCTTCATCCCCTTGTTCTTCTTCTTCTTCCTCTACTTCTTCCTTCTTCTACTTCCTCTTCTTTTTTTTCATCTTCTTCGTCTCCTTCTTATTCTTCCACTTCTTCTCCTTCCACTGCTTTTCTTTCTACTTTTTCTTGTTCCTTTCTTCTTCTTGTACTACTTCTTGTTCTTCACCTTCTTCTTCATCTTCCTCTTTTTCTTCAACTTATTCTTTTTTTCACCTTTTTCTTTTTATTCTTCTTCCACTTCTTTTTCTTTTACTACTTCTTCTTTTTCTTCTTCTTCTTCTATTTCTTCTTCTTCTTCTTCTACTACATGTTCATGTTGTTCTTCTCTAACTTCTTCTTCCTCCACTTCTTCTTCTTGTTCTTCTTCTTCATCTTCTACTTCTACTTCTTCTTCTCCTTCTCCTTCTTCTTCTTTTTTTTCTTCTTCTCATTCTTCTTCTTCTTCTTTGTCTACCTCTTCTTCATCTTCTCCATCTTCTTTTTCTTCTTAAACTTCTACATCTTCTTCTTCTTCCTCTTATTCTTCTTCTTCATCTTTTTCTATTTCTCCTTCTTTTTCTTATCCTTGTTCTTTTTCATCTTCATCTTTTTCTAATTTTTCTTCTTCTTCTTCTTTCTCCTCTTCTTCTTATTCTTCTTCATCTTCTTCTTCTCTTCTTCTCTTCTTCACGTTTTTCTTCTTCTTCTTCTCCTTCTTATTCTTTTTCTTCTTCTTCTTTTTCTACTTAATCGTCTAGTTCTTCTCCTTCTTCTACTTCTTCATCTTCTTCTTCTTCTACTTCTCTTCTCTTTTCTTCTCATTATTTTACTTCTTCTTCTTCTCCTTCTACTTCTTCTTCTACTTCTTCTACTTCTTCTTCTTTTCCTTCTTCTTCTTCTTTCTTCTTTTTCTTCTTCTTTTTTTCATTCTTCTCCTTCATCTTAGTCTTCTTCTTCCACTTCTTCGTATTCTTTTTCTTCTTCTTCTTCTTCTTCTTCTTCATCTTGTTACTCTTCTATTTCTTCTTTTTCTTGTTCATCTTCTTCTTCTCCTTCTTCTTCTTCCTCTTTTTCTTTTTCTGCTACTTCTACTTTTTCTTCTTATTCCTCTTCTTCTACTTCTATATCTTGTTCTTCTACAACTTTTTCCGCTTCTTCTTCTACAACTTTTTCCACTTCTTCTTCTACATCTATTTAATCCTCCCCTTCTTCTTCGTCTTCTTCTTCCACTTCTTCTTCTTCATCTTCTCCTCCAATTTTTTTTACTTCCTCTTCTCCATCTTCTTCTTCTTCTTCTTCTACTTCTTCTTCATGTTCTTCTTCTTCTTTTTCAGGTTCTTCTTCTTCTCCTTCTTCTTCTCCTTCTCTATCTTCTTCTACATCTTCTCCTTCTTGTTCTCCTTCTTGGTCTTCTTCTTCTTCTTCTGCTTCTTCTTCTTCTTCTTCCTCTTCTTCTTCTTCCTGTTCTTCTTCTTCTTCTTCTTCTTCTTCTTCCTCTCTTCTTCTTCTTCCTCTTCTTCTTCTTCCTCTTCTACTTCTTCCTCTTCTTCTT
>JAIUJO010003158.1:22500-25000 GCA_023846275.1 Vanilla planifolia
TCTTCACCTTCTTCTTCTACTTCTTCATCGAGTTCTTCTAATTCGCCTCCTTTTTCTTTTATTTCTTCTTCATTTTCTCCTTCTATCTCTTCATCATCATCATCTTCTTCTTCTTCTTCTACTTCTTCTTCTTCTTCCACTTCTTCTTCTTCTACTTCTTCTTGTTCTTTCTTCTACTCTTTCTTCGTCTTCTTGTTCTTCTTCTACTACTTCTTTGTCTACTTTGCCTTCTCTTTCTCCATCTTCTTTTTTCTTCTTTTTCTTCTTCTTCTTTTTCTTCTCCATATTCTTCTTCTTCATCTTCTTCTTCTTCTACATCTTTTTCTTCTTCTCCTCCTTTTCCTCTTCCTTTTCTTCTTCTTCTTCATCATCTTCTTCTTCTTCATCTTCCACTTCTTCTTCTTTTTCTTCTTATTGTTCTTCTCCTTCTTCTTTTTCTTCTTCTTCTTCCTGTTCTTCTTCTTGTTAGTTTTACTATTACTATTATTCTTCTTCTTCTTCGTCTTCTTCATCTTCTTCTTATTGTTCACCTTCTACTTCTTCTTCTTCCTATTCTTCTTCTTCTTCTTCCTCCAGTTCTACTTCTCCATCTTCTTCTTCTTTTACATCTTCTTTTCTTTTTTTTCCACTTCTTCTTCTTCTTCTTCTTCTTCCTCTTCTTCTTCTTCTTCGTCTTCTTCTTCATCTTCTTCTTGTTCGTACGCTTTTTCTTTCCCTTCTTCATCTTTTTCTTATTCTTCTTCTTCTTCTTCATCTTCTTCTTCTTCTTCTACATCTTCTAATTTCTCTTCATCTTCTTCTTCTTCCTCTTCTTCTTCCTCTTTTTATTCGTTTTCTACTTCTTTTTCTTCTTCTTCTTCTTAATCATCAACTTATTTTTCTTTTGTTTCTTGTTCTTCTCCTTCTCCTCCTCCTTCCTCTTCTTCTTCTTCTTCTTCTTCTTCTTCGTCTTCCTCTACTTCTTCCCTTTCTTCTTCTTCTTCTTCTTCTTCCTCTTCTTCTTCTTCTTCTTCTTCTTCTTCTTCTTCTTCCTGTTCTTCTCCTTCTTCTTCTTCCTCTTCCTCTTCCTCTTCTTCTTCTTCTTCTTCTTCTTCTCCACCTCCTAATTCTTCTTCTCCTTCTTCTTCTTCATCTTCTTCAATATCTTCTTCTTCTTCTTCTTCTTCTTCTTCTTCGTCTTTTTTTTCTTTTTCTTCTTCTACTACTATTACATCTTCCTCTTTTTCTTCTTCTTCTTCTTCTTCTTCTTCTCTTTCTTCTTCATCATCTTCTTCCCCTTCATCTTCTTCTTCTTCTTCCTATTCTTCTTCTGCTTTTTCTCCTTCTTCTTCTAGTTCTTCTTCTTCTTCTTCTTCTTCTTCTTCATCTTCTTCTTATATTTCTTCTTCTTGTTCTTCCTCTTCTTCTTCTTCTTCTCCTTCTTATTTTTCTTTTTCTTCTTCTATTTCTTATTATTCTTCTTCTTCTCCTTTTTCTTTTTCATCTTCTTCTTCCCCATGCTCTTCTTCTTCATCTTTTTCTACTTCATCTCCTTCTTCTTCTTCTTCTTCTTCTTCTTCTAGTTCTTCTCCTTCTTCTTCTTCTTCTTCTTCTTCTTCTACTTCTTCTCCTTCTTCTTCTTCGACTTCTTGTTCTTCTTCTTCTTCTTCATCTATAACTTCTTCTTTTTCTTCTTCTTCTTCATGTTATTTTCTTCTTCTTGTTCTTCTTCTTGTTCTTCTTCTTCTTCTTCCTCTTCCTTTTCTTCTTTGTCTTCCTTTTGTTCGTCTTGTTCTTGTTCTTCCTCTTCTTCTTCTTCTTCTTCTTCTTCTTCTTCTTCTTCTTCTTCTCCTTCATCTTCTTCTTCATGTTGTTATTTTTCTTCTTCTTCTTCTTCTCCTTCTTGTCCTTTTTTTCTTCTTCTACTACTACTTCTTTGGCTTCTTCTTCTTCTTACTCTTCTTATTCTTCTTCTTCTTCTTCTTCTTCTTCTTATTCTTATTCTTCTTCTTCATCTTCTCTACGCTCTACTTCTTCTTCTTCTTCTTCTTCTTCTTCTTCTTCATCTCCTTCTTCTTTCTTCTTTCTTCTAGTTCTTGTTCTTGTTCTTCTTCTTCTTCATCTATTTCTTCTACTTCTTCTTCTCTTTCTTTTTCTTCTTTTACTTCTTCTTCTACTCTTTGTCTTCTTCTTCTTCTTCTTCTTCTTCTACTTCTACTTCTTCTTAATCTTCTCCTACTTCTTCTTCTTCATCTTCTTCTTCTTCAACTTTGTCTTCTCCTTCGCATCCTTCTTCATTTTCTTCTATTCGTTCAATCAACTCTTTCTACTTCTTCATCTTCTTCTTCTACTTCTTCTTCTTCAACTACTTCTCCTTCTACTTTTTCTTCTACTACTTCTTATTCTTCTTCATCAACGTCATCATCTTCTTCATCAACATCATCTTCATCTTCTTCTTCTTCTTCCTGTTCTTCTCCATCATCATCTTCATCTTCTTCTTCATCTTCTTCTTCTTGATATT
>JAIUJO010003158.1:27500-30000 GCA_023846275.1 Vanilla planifolia
TTCTTCTTCTTCTATTTCTTCTTATTCTTCTTCCTCTTCTTCTTCTTCTTCATATTTTTCTTTTTCTTCTTCTAATTCTTATTCTTCTTCTTCTTGTCCTTCTTCTTTTTCATCTTCTTCTTCCCCATCCTCTTCTTCTACATCTTTTTCTACTTCATCTACTTCTTCCTCTTCTTCATCTAGTTCTTCTTCTTCTTCTTCTTCTTCTTTGTCTTGTCCTTCTCCTTCTTCTTCTTCTTCTTCTTCTCCTTCTTCTTCATCTTCCTCTTCTTCTTCTTTTTTTTCCCCTTCTTTTTCTTCTTCAAGCTCTTCTTCTTGTTTCCCTTCTTCTTCTTATTCTTCACCATTTTCTTTCTCTTCTTCTTCTTCTTCTCCATCTTCTTCTCCTCCTTTTCATTTCTCTCCTTCATTTTCTGCATCTTCTTCTTTTCTTCTACTTCCACTGCCTCTTCTTCAAGTAATTTTCTTCATCGTCATTATCATCATCTTTTTCTTCTTCTTCCACTTCTTTTTCCCCTTCCTCTTCTAATTCTTCTTCTTCTTCATCTTTATCTTGTTCTCCTCCTTCTCCTTCTTCAACTTCTCCTTCTTCTTCTTCTTCTTCATCATCATCTTCATCTTCTTCTTCTTCTTCTTCTTCTACTATTTATTCATCTTTTTTTCTACTTCTTCTCCTTCTTCTTCTTCTTCTTTTTTCTTTTTCTTCTTCCTCTTCTTCTACTTCTTATAATTTATTTTCTTTCTTCTTCATTTTCTTCCTCTTCTTCTTCTTCTTCTTCTTCTCCTTTTACTTCTTCCTTTTATTCTTCTTCTTCATTTTCATCTTCTACTTCTCCTTCTTTTTCTTCTTTTTCTTCTTGTTCTACTACTTTATCTTTTCCTTCTCCTTCATTTACTTCTTCTTCTTCTTCATCGCCTTCTTCTTCTTCTTCTTCTTGTTCTACTTCTTCTTCATCTTCCTTTTTCTTCAACTTTTTCTTCTTCTTCTTCTTCTTCTTTTTCTTCTTCTTCTTCCTCCTCTTCTTCTTCTCCTTCTTTTTCTACTTCTTCTTTTTCTTCATGTTCTTGTTCTTCTTCCTTTCTTCTTCTCCTTTTTCTCCTTCTTCTTCCTCTTCTTCTTCTTCTTCTTCTTCTTCTTCTTCTAATTCTTCTTCTTCTTCCTCTTCTTCTTCTTCATCTTCTTCTTCTTCTTCTTCGTCTTCTTCTTGTTCTTCTTCTTCTTCTTATTCTTCTTCTTGTTGTTCTTGTTCTTGTTCTTCTTCTTCTTCTTCTTCTTCTTCCTTTTGTTCCTGTTGTTCTTTTCCTTCCTCTTCTTTTTCTTTTTTATGTTGTTGTTTTTCTTCTTCTGCTTCTTCTTCTTCTTCTTCATCTTCTTCTTTTTCTACTTCTTCTCCTTTTTTTTCTTCGTCTTCTTGTTCTTTTTCTTCTTCTTCATCTATAACTTCTTCTTTTTCTTCTTTTCTTCTTCTTCTTCATGTTCTTCTTTTTCTTCTTTTTCTTCTTCTTCTTCTTCTTCTTTTACCTTTTCTTTGTCTTCTTCCTATTGTTCCTCTTGCTCTTCTTCTTCCTCTTCTTTTTCTTCTTAATGTTATTGTTTTTTCTCTTCTTCTTCTTCTTCTTCTTCGACTTCTTCTTCATCTTCTCCATGCTCTACGTCTTCTTTTTCTTCTTCTTCGTCTTCTTCTTCTTCTTCTTCTTTCTTCTAGTTCTTTTTCTTCTTCTTCTTCTTCTTCTTCTTCTTCTTTTACTTCTTCTTCTACTTCTTCTTCTTCTTTTACTTCTTCTTCTCCTTCTTTTTTCTCTTACTTCTTCTTCTTCATCTTCTTCTTCTTCTTCGTCTTCTTCTTCATCTTCTTCGCATTCTACTTCTTCATCTTCTTCTATTTGTTCAATCGACTCGTTCTACTTCTTCTTCTTCTTCTACTTCTTCTTCTCCTTTTACTTTTTCTTTTACTTCTTCTTGTTCTTCTTTATCAACGTCATCATCTTCTTCAACAACATCATCGTCATCATCTTCTTCTTCTTCCTGTTCTTTGCCTTCTTCTCCTTCTTCTTCTACATCTTCGTCTTCATCTTCTTCTTCATCATCATAATCTTCTTCTCTTCTTCTTCTTCTTCTTCTTCTTCTTCTTCTTCATCTTCTTTTTCTTTTTCATTTTTTCTTCTTTTTTTCATCCTCTTCTTCTACTTCTTCTTAACATTTTTCTTCTTCTTCATCTTCTTCTCAACCTACTTCTTCATCTTGTTCTTCTCCTTCGACTTCTTCTTCTTCTCCTCCTTCTTCTTCTTCTTCCTCTTCTTCTTCTTTCTTCTAATAGAACTACTTCTTCTTCTTCTTATTATTATTCTTATTCTTCTTCTTCCTCTTCTTCTACTACTACTTTTTTTCCCTTCTTCTTTTCCTTCTTCTTCTCCTTCTTCTTTTTCTTCTTCTTTTTTTCTTCTTGTTCATCTACTACTATTTCTCTTCTTCTTCATCATCTTCTTCTTTGTCTCCTTC
>JAIUJO010003158.1:60000-72500 GCA_023846275.1 Vanilla planifolia
CAAAGAAGGAGAAATATGAAAAAGAAGAAGACAACGAAGAAGGAGAAGAAGAAGTGGAAGAAGAAGAAGAAGAAGAAGAAGAAGAAGAAGAAGATGACAAAGAAGAAGATGAGGAAGAATAAGAAGATGTAGAAGGTGAAGAAGAAGAAGAAGAAGAGGAAGATGAAGAAGATAAAGAAGAAGAAGAAAAAGAAGGAGAAGAAGAAGAAGAAGAAGAAGAAGAAGAAGACAAAGATGAAAAAGAAGAAGAAGAAAAGGAAGAAGAAGGAGAAGAAGAAGAGGAAGAAGAAGAACAGGAAAAAGAAGAAGAAGAAGAAGAACAAGGAGAATAATAATAATAATAATAATAATAATAATAATAATTATAAGTAGTAGTAGTAGTAGAAGAAGTCAAAGAAGATAAAGAAGAAGAAGAAGAAGAAGAAGATGATGATGATGAAAATGAAGACGATGAAGATATAGAAGAAGTAGAAGAATGAGAAGAGGAAGAAGAAGAAGAAGAAGAAGAAGAAGAAGAAGAGGAGGAAAGAGAAGAAAAAGAAGAACAAAAAGAAGAAGAAGAAAAAGATGATGATGTTGAAAAAAAAGAAGAAGATTAAGAAGAAGAAGAAGGAAAAGAAGAAGATTAAGAAGAAGAAGAAGGAAAAGAAGAAGATTAAGAAGAAGAAGAAAAGGATGAAAACGAAGAAGAAGAAGACGAAGAAGAGGAAGAGGAAGAAGAAGGAGAAGAAAAAGATGAAGAAGAAGAAGAAGAAGAAGAAGAAGAAGAAGAAGAAGAAGAAGAGTAAGTAAAAGAAGAGGAAGAAGAAGGAGAGGAAGAAGAAGAAGAATAATAATAATAACAACAGAATGAAAAGAAGAAGAAGAGACGAAGTAGAAGAAGTTGAAGAAGGTGAAGAAAAGGAAGAAGAAGGAGAAGATGAAGACGAAGAAGAAGAAGAAAGAGAAGAAGAAGAAGAAGAAGAAGAAGAAGAAGAAGAAGAAGAAGAAGGAGAAGAAGAAGAAGAATCCTGAAAAAGAAGAAGTTGAAGAAGAAAAAGAAGAAGAGAATGAAAAGAAAGAAGAAGAAGAAGAAGAAGACAAAAAAAATTGAAGAAGAAGATGAAGAAGAAGATGTAGAAGATGATGATTATGAAGAAGAAGAAGAAAAAGTAGAAGGGGAAGAAGAAGTAGCAGATAAGTGGATGAAGAAGAAGATGATGATGATGATGATGAAGAAGGGAAAGAAGAAAAAGACGAGGAAGATGTAAAAGAATAAGTATAAGAAGAAGAAGAGGAAGAAGTAGAAGAAAAAAAGAGGAGAAAGAGAAGAAGAAGAAGATGATGATGAAGATTATGAAGAAGAACAAGAAGGAGAAGAAGAAGAAGTAGTAGAAGAAGAAGGAGAAAAGAAGAAGAAGAGGAAGGAGAAGAAGAAGAAGAGGAAAAAGAGTAGAAGATGATGAAGAAGAAGAGGAAGAAGATGAAGGGGAAGAAGAAGAAGACAAAGATGGAAAAGAAGGACATGAATGTGAAGAAGAAGAAGGGGAAGATGAAGAAAAAGAAGAAGAAGATGGAAAAGAAGGACATGAATGTGAAGAAGAAGAAGATGAAGAAGGAGAAGAAGACTAAGACGAAGAAGAAGAGGAAGAGAACAAGTAGAAGAAGAAGAAGATGAAGAAAAAGACAAAGAAGAAGAAATAAAAGAAGAAGTAGAAGAGGAAGAAGAATAAGAGGAGAAGAAGCTGGAGATGGAGAGGGAGAAGAAGAAGAAGAGGAAGAAGACAAAGAATGATAGTAAGAAGAAGAAGAAGTGGAAGAAGAAGAAGAAGAGTAAGGAGAAGAAGAAGAAGATGAACAAGAAGAAGAAGAAGAAGAAAAGAGGAGGAAGAAGAAGAAGAAAATGAAGAAAAAGAAGTAGAAGAAAAAGAAGATGACAAAGAAGAACAAGAAGAAGAAGAAGAAGAAGAAGAGGTAGAAGAAGAAGTAGAAGATGAAGAAGAAGAAGAAAAAGAAGAAGAAGAAGAAGAAGAAAAAGAAGAAGAAGAAGAAGAAGAAGAAGAGGAAGAAGAAGAATAAAGAGAAGTAGAAGAAGAAGAAAAAGATGAAGAAGGGGAAGAAGAAAAAAGAAGAGGTAGAAGTAGAAGAAGAAGAAGAAAACGAACAAGAAGAACATGAACAAGAAGAAGAGGAAGAAGTAGATGAAGAAGAATAAGAAGATGAAGAAGAAGAAAGAGAAGATGAGGAAGAAGAAGAAGATGAAGAGGAAGAAGAAGAAGAACAAGAAGTGGAAGAAGAAGAGGAACAAGAAGAAGAAGGGGAAGAAGAAGATGAAGAAGAAAATGAAGAAGTAGAAGAAGAACAAGAAGATGAAGATGATGATGATGAAGAAGAAGAAAAACAAGAAGAAGAAGGAAAATGAGAAGAAGAAGTAGAGGGAGAAGAAGAAGAGGAAAGAGAATAAGAATAAGAATAAGAAGCAGGAGAAGAAGAAGAAGAAGGAGAAGAAGAAGAAGAAGAAATAAAAGAAGAAGATGAAAAAGAAGATGAAGAAGATGTAGAAAAAGAAGAAGAAGAAGAAGAAGAAGATGAAGAAGATGAAGAAGAAGAAGAAAAAGGAGAAGAAGAAAAAGAGAAAAGAAGAAGAAGTAGAAGAAGAACAAGAAGAAAAAGAAGAAGAAGAAGAAGTTGAAGAAGGAGGAGAAGATGATGAAGAAGAAGGAGAAGAATAAGAAAGAATAAGAAGAAGAAGAAGAAGAAGAAGAAGAAGTAGTAGAAGAAATATAAGAAGAAGAAGAAGAAGAAGTCGAATAAGTAGAAGAAGAAGCAGAAGGGGAAGAAGAAGTTGAAAAAGAAAAAGCAGAAGAAGGAGAAGAAGAAGGGCAAGGAGGAAGAGAAGGAGGAGTAGAAGAAGAAGAAGAAGAAGATGAAGTAGAGGTGGAAAATGATGAAGAAGGATAAGAGAAGAAGAAGAAGTTGAAGAAGAAAATGAAGAAGAAGAAGAAGAAAAAGAAGAACAAGATGAAAAAGAAGAGGAATAATGAGAGGAAGAAGAAAAATTAGAAGAAGAAGCAGAACAAGAAGAAGAAGAAGAGGAAGGAGAATAAGAATAATAATAAGACTTAGAAGAAGAAGAAGGAGAAGGAAAAGAAGAAGAAGAAGAAGAAGAAGAAGAACTAGAAAAAGAAGAGGAAGAATAAGAAGAAGAAGAAGTAGTAGTAGAAGAAGAAGAAGAAGAAAAAGAAATAGAAAAAGAAGAAGATGAAGAAGAAGTAGAAGAAGAAGTAGCAGAAGAAGAAGGAGTACTTATAAAGATGAAGAAGAAGTAGAAAAAGAAGAAGAAGAAAGAAGTAAGAGAAGAAGAAGAAGAAAATGCAGAAGAAGTAGTAGAAGAAGAAAAGAAGAAGAAGAAGAGGAAGAAGAAGAAGAAGAAGAAGAAGAAGTGGAATGAAAAGAAGAAGAAGAAGAATGAGAATAAGTATAAGAAGAAGTAAAAGGAGAAGAAGAAGAAGTAGAAAAAGAAGAAGCAGAAGAAGGAGAAGAAGACCAAGAAGAAGTAGAAGAAGAAGAGAAAGTGGAAGATTATGAAGAAGGGGAAGAAGAAGAAGAAGTTATAAAAGAAGAGGAATAAGAAGAAGAAGAAGAAGAAGAAGAAGAATTTGAGTCAGAAAAGAAGTAAAAGAAGAAGAAAAGGAAGAAGAAGAAGAAGAAGAAGAAGAAGGTGGAGAAGAAGAAGATGAAGAAGAAGTACAAGGAAAGAAAAAGAAGGAGAGGAAGAAGATGAAGTAGAAAAAGAAGAAAGAGAGGAACAAGAAGAAGAAGAAGAAGGACATGATGTAAAAGTAGTGGAATGATAAGAAGATGAAAAAGAATAAAAGGAAGAAAAAGAAGAAGTTAAGGGAGAAGAAGAAGAAGAAGGGGTAGAAGTACGAGGAGGAGGTGGCAAAGAAGAAGTAGAAGAAGTAGTAGATGAAGAAGAAGAAGTCGAAGAAGAAGAAGAAGTTGAAGAAGAAGGAGAATAAGAAGAAGAAGAAGAAAAAGAAGAAGAAGAAGAAGAAGGTGAAGAAGAAGATGATGAAGAAGAAGAAGGAGAAGCAGGGGGAGAGGAGGGAAGAAGAAGAAGAAGAAGAAGAGGAAAAGGAAGAAAATGAAGAAGAAGAAGAAGAACTAGAAGAAGAATATGAAGAAGAAGAAGAAAAATGAGAAGAAGAAGAAGAATAACAATAATAAGAGTATATGGAAGAAGAAGGAGGAGGAGGAGAAGAAGAAGAAGTAGAAAAAGAAAACACAAATAAACAAAAAGAAGAAAGGAAATGAGGAGGATTAGAAGAAGAAGAAGATGAAGAAGAAGAAGAAGAAGAAGAAGAGGAAGAGGAAGAAGAAAAAGAAGAAGGAGAAGAAGTTATAGAAGAAGAGGAACATGAAGGAGAGGAAGAATAAGAAGAAAAGAAAGAAGATGCTGAAGAAGTAGAAGAAGAAGAAGAAGAAGAACAAGAACAAGAACAAGAAGAAAAGAAGAACAAGAAGAAGTGGAAGAATAAGAAGACGAAGAGGAAGAAGAGAGGAAGAAGAACAAAAAGAAGAAGAAGAAGTAGTAGAAGAAGATGAAGATGATGATGGAGAAGAAGAATAAGAAGTAGAAGAAGAAGAAGAAGAAGAAGTATATGAAGAAGAAGTGGAAGAAGAAGAAGAAGAAGATGAAGATGAAGAAGGAGAAGAAGAAGAAGAAGAGGACGAAAAACTAGAAGAAAGTGAAGAAGAAGAAGAAGGTAAAGAAGAAGAACAAGGAGTTGAATGAGAAGAAGAAGAAGAAAAGGAAGAAGAAGAAAAAGAAGAAGTAGACAAAGAATAAGACAAATTAGAAGAAGAAGAAGAAGAAGATGAAGAAAAAGAATAAAAAAAGAAGAAGAAGTAGAAGAAGAAGAAGAAGCAGAAGGAGAAGAACAACAAGAAGAAGTCGAATCAGAAAAACAAGAAGAAAAGAAGAAGAAGAAGAAGAAGAAGGAAAAGAAGAGGAAGAATAGGAAGAAGAAGAAGAAGAGGAAGGAAAGGAAGAAGAAGAAGATTTTGAAGATGAAGTAGAAGAGGAAGAAGAGGAAGAAGAAGTAGAGGTGGAAGAAGAGGAGGAAGAAGAAGAAGAGGAACAAGAGGAAGAAGAAGAAGAACATGATGATGAAGAAGAGGAAGAAGATGATGAAGAAGAAGAAGCAGAAGAAGATGAAGAAGTAGAAGAAGAGGTAAAAGAAGAAGAATAAGAGAAGAAAGATGAAGAAGAAGAAGAAGGAGAAGAAGAAGAAGATGATGGTGATGAAAAAGAAGAAGAGGAAGAAGAAGGAGAAGAAGAAGAAGAAGAAGAAGGAGGAGAGGAAGTAGAAGAAGAAGAAGAAGAAGAAGAAGAGAAAGGAGAGGAGGAAGATGAAGCTGAAGAGGAATAAAAGAAGAAAATGAAGACAAAGAAGAGGAAGAAGAAGACGATGATGAAAAAGTAGAAGAAGAAGAAGAAGAAGAAGATGATGATGATGAAGAAGAAGAAGTGGAGGAGGAAGAAGAAGAAGTAGACAATGAAGAGTAAGAAGAAGAAGAAGACGATGATGATGATGAAGAAGAAGTGGGAGAAGAAAAAAATAAGTGAAAGAAGTAGAAGAACAAGAACAAAAACAAGATGAAGTAAATGATAATGATGATGAAGAAGAAGAAGGAGAAAAAGAAGGAGAAAAAGAAGAAGCAGAAGGAGAAGAAGGAGATAGAAAAGAAGGAGAAGAAGATGGGGGAGAAGAAGAAGAAGAAGAGGAAGAAGACAAAGAAGTAGAAGGAGAAGAAAAAGGGGAAGAAGAAATGGAAGGAGAAAAAGAAGAAGAAGAAGGAGAGAAAAAAGAAGAAGCAAAAGAAGCACAAGAAGAAAGGGAAGGAGTAGGAGGAGAAGAAGAAGAAGTAAAAGAAGGAGAAGAAGAGAAAGAGAAAGAGTAAGATTAAGAAGAATAAGAAGAAGAAAATTATGATGATGAAGAAGAAGTAGAAGATGTTATAGAAGAAGGAGAAGAAGAAGAAGAAGAAGTTGAAGAAGAAAGTAGTAGAAGAAGAAGAATATGATGATGATGATGAACAAGAAGGAGAAGAAGAAGATGAGGAGGAGGAGGCAAAAGAAGAAGAAGAAGAAGAAGAAAACGAAGAAGAAGAAGAAGATTATGATGATGAAGAAGAAGAAGAAGAGGAACAAGAAGAAGAAGGGAAAGAAGAAGAAAAGGAAGAAGAAGAAGAAGAAGTAGAGGAAGAAGAACAAGAAGAAGAGGAGGAAGAGGAGGAAAAAGAAGAAGAATAGGAAGAAGAAGAAGAAGAGTAAGAAGAAGTTGAAAAAGGAAGAAGAAGAAGAAGAAGGATAAGAAGAATAAGAAAATGACGAAGAAGAATAAGAATAAGAAGAAGAAGAAGAAGAAGAAGAAGAAGAAGAAGCAAAAAAGTGAGGAGAAGAAGGACAACAAGGAGAAGAAGTAGAAGAAGAAGAGGAAGTAGAAGAAGAAGAGTAAGAGGAAGAAGAAGAAGAAGAAGTAGTTGTAGAAGAAGAACAAGAACAAGAACAAGAAGAAGAATAAGTAGAAGAGCAAGAAGAAGGAGAAGAAGAAGAAGAAGAAGAAGAAGAAAAGAAGAAGTAGAAGAAGAAGAAGAAGAAGAAGAGGAAGAAGAAGTAAGAAAAGGAAAAGATGAAGAAGAAGAAAAGAAGAAGAAGTTGAAGTAGAAGTAGAAGAAGAAGAAAAACAACAAAAAAGTATAAGAAGAAAAGGAAGAGGAAGAAGAAGAGAAATAAGAATAGGAAGATGAAGAAGAAGTAGAAGGAGAAGAAGAAGAAGGAGAAGAAGAAGAAGTAGAAGAGGAAGAAGAAGATGATGTGCAAGAAGAAGAAGAAGAAGACGAAGAAGTGTTTGATGACGATGATGAAGTAGTAGAAGGAAAAGAAGGAGACGAAGAAGAAGGAGGATGAGGAGGAGAAATAAAAGGACAAGAAGGAGAAGGAAGGGAAGAAGAAGAGGAAGAAGAAGAGAAAGAAGAAGAAGAAGAAGAAGAAGATGAGGAAGAAGAAGCAGAACAAGAAGAAGTAGAAGAAGAGGAGGAAGAAGAAGGAGTAAAAGAAAAAGAGGTTGAAGAAGAAGAAGAAGAGCAAGAAAAAGAAGAAGAGGAAGAAGAAGAAAAACGAGAACAAGAAGCAGAAGAAGAAGAAGAAGATGATGAAGAAGAAGATGAAGAAGAAGAAGAAGAAGAAGAAGTAGAGGAAGAAGAACAAGAAGAGGAACAAGAAACAAAAGAAGAAGAAGAAGAAGAAGAAGAAGAAGAAGAGGAAGAAGAAAAAGAAGAGGAAGAAGAGAAAGAGGAACAAGAAAAAGAAGAGGAGAAAAAAGAAGAAGAAGAAGAAGAGGAGGAAGAAGAAGAAGATTAAGAAGAAGATGAAAAAGGAAGAGGATGAAGAAGAAAAAAAATAGTAGAAGAAGAAGAAGAAAAAGAAGAAGAATAAGAAAAAGATGAAGAAGAATAAGAAGAAGAAGAAGAATATGTATAAAAAGAAAAATGAGGAGACAAAGAAAAACAAGGAGAAGAAGTAGTAGTAGAAGAAGAAGAAGAAGAAAAGGAAGAAGAAGAAGAAAAAGAAGAAGTTGAAGAAGAAGAAGAACAACAACAACAACAACAAGAAGTAGAAAAGGAAGAGGAAGAAGAAGAAGAATATGAAGAAGAAGTGGAAGAAGAAGAAGAAGAGGAAGAAGTAGGAGAAAAGAAGAAGAAGAAGAAGAAAAAGAAGTAGTAGTAGTAGAAGAAGACGAAGAAGAAGAAGAAGAACAAAAAGAATAATATTAATAATAATAACAATAATAATAAGAAGAAGAAGTGGAAGAAGAAGTAGGACAAATAAATAAATAAGAAGAAGAAGAAGAAGAAAACAAGAACAAGTAGAAGTAGTAATAGTATTAGAAGAAGAAGAAGAAGAAGTACAAAAAGAAGAATAAGAAGAAGAAGAAGAAGAAGAAGAAGAATTAGAAGAAGAAGAAGAAAAGGAAGAGGAAGAAAAATAGAAATAAGAATAGGAAGAAGAAGAACAAGAAGAAGAAGAAGAAGAGGAAGAAGAAGAAGAAGAGGAGGAAGAAGAAGAAGATGAAGAAGAAGAAGAAGAAGAATAGGGAGAGTGTTTGGTGATGATGATGATGGAGAAGTAGATGGAACAGAAGGAGAAGGAGGAAGAGGAGGAGGAGAAAAAGAAGGATAGGAAGGAGTTGTAGATGAAGAAGAAGAGGAAGAAGAGGAAGAAGGAGGTGGACGAAGAAGTGGAAGAATAGTAAGAAAAAGAATAAGAAGAAGAGGAAGAAGAAGAGGATGAAGAAGAAGAAGAAAAAGAAGAGAAAGAAGAAGAAGAAGAAGAGGAGGAAGAAGAAGAAAAAGGAGAACAAAAAGCCAAAGAAGAAGAAGAAGAAGAAGAAGAAGAAGAAGAAGAAGAAGAAGAAGAAGAAGAAGAAGAAGGAGAAGAACAGGAAGCAGCAGCAGAAGAAGAAGAAGAAGAAGATGTAGATGAAAAAGTACAAGAAGAGGGGAAGGAGAAAGAAGAACAAGAAGAGTTAGAGGAAGAAGAAGATGAAGAAGAAGAATATGATGAAGAAGAAGAAGAAGATGATGATGAAGAAGAAGAAAAGAAAAGAAAAGAAGAAGAAGATGAAGTAGAGGAAGAAGCACAAGTAGAGGAAGAAGAAGAAGAGGAAGAAGAGGTAGAGGAAGAAGAAGAAGAAGAAGAAGAAAAGAAAAGAAAAGAAGAGGAAGAAGAAGAAGAAGAACAAGAAGAAGAGGAGGAAGAAGAAGAAGAAGAGTAATAAGAAGGTGAAAATGGAAGAGGATGAAGAAGAAGAAGAAGTAGTAGTAGTAGAAGAAGAAGAAGAAAAAGAAGAATAAGAATAAGAAGAAGAAGAACAAGAAGAAGAAGAAGAAGAAGAATATGCAGAAAAAGAAAAAAGAGGAGACGAAGAAAAAGACGGAGAAGTAGTAGTAGAAGAAGAACAGGAAGAAGAAAAGGAAGAAGAAGAGAAAAAGAAGAAGTAGAAGAAGAAGAATAGGAATAACAAGAAGAAGAATAAGTAGAAGAGGAAGTGGAAGAAGAAGAAGAAGAAGAAGAAGAATATGAAGACAAACAGGAAGAAGACGAAAAAGAAGAAGAGGAAGAAGAAGAAGAAGAAGAAGAAGAAAAAGTAGCAGCAGTTGTAGTAGTAGAAGAAGAACAACAACAAAAAGAAGAAGAATATGAAGAAGAAGAAGAAGAAGAAAAAGAAGAAGTGCAAGAAGAAGTAGGATAAGAAAAAAAAGAAGAAGAAGAAAAGAAGAAGAAGTAGTAGTAGTAGTAGTAGAACAAGAAGAAGAACAAAAAGAATAATAAGAAGAAGGAGGAGAATTAGAAGAAGAAGAAGAAGAAAAGGAAGAGGAAGAAGAAGAGAAATAAGAATAGGAAGAAGAAGAAAAAGAAGAAGAAGAAGAAGAGGAAGAAGAAGAAGAAGAAGATAACGAAGAAGAAGAAGAAGAACAGGGAGTGTGTTTGATGATGATGATGATGATGAAGTAGAAGGAACAGAAGGAGAAGAAGAAGAAGGAGGACGAGGATGAGGAGAAAAAGAAGGATAAGAGGGAGAAGGAGTTGAAGAAGAAGAAGAAGAAGAAGAGGAAGAAGGAGGTGGACGAAGAATAAGAAGAATAAGAAAAATAAGAAGAAGAGAATGAAGAAGAAGAAGAAGAGAAAGAAGAAGAAGAAGAAGAGGAAGAAGAAGAAAAAGGAGAACAAAAAGTAGAAGCAAAAGAAGAAGAAAAAGAAGAAGAAGATGAAGAAAAAGAAGAAGTAGAAGAAGATGAAGAAGAAGAAGAAGTAAAGGGAAAAGTACAAGATGAGGGGGAGGAGGAAGAAGAAGAAGAAGAGTTAGAGGAAGAAGAAGGCGAAGAGGAAGAAGAAGATGAAGAAGAAGAAGAAGATGAAGAAGAAGAAGAAGAAAAATAAGGAGAAGAAGAAGAAGATGAAGAAGATGAAGAAGAAGAAGAAGAAGAAGAGGAAGAAGAAGAAGAAAAGGAGGAGAAGAAGAAGAAGAAGAAGTAAAAGAAATTAGGAAGAAGAGGAAGAAAAAGAAGAAGTTGCGGAGGAAGAAGAAAAATAGGAAAAACAATAGAAAGAATAAGAAGAAGAAGAAGAAGTAGAAGAAGAACAACAAAAAGAAGTAGTAGAAGAAGAAGAAGAAGAAGAAGAAGTAGATGAAGAAGATTAAGAGGAAGGAGAAGGAGTAGAAAAAGAAGAAGTAGAAGAAGGATAGAAGAAGGGGAAGGAGGAGGAGGAGAAGAAGAAGAAGAAGGAGAAGGAGAAGAAGAGGAAGAGTAAGATGATGATGAAGAAAAGAAGAAGATGATGAAGAAGAAGAAGAGCAAGGAGAAGAAGTTGAAGATATTATAGAAGGAGAAAAAGAAAAGAAGTTTTAGAAGAAGAAAGTAGAAGTAGTAGTAGAAGAAGAAGAAGAGGAAGGAGAAGAAGAAGAAGAAGAAAAGAAGAAGAAGAAGAAGAAGAAGAAGAAGAAGAAGAAGAAGAAAATGAAAAAGAAGTAGAAGAAAAAGAAGAAGACGAAGAAGAACAAGAAGAAGAAAGAAAAGAAGAAGTGGTAGAAGAAGAAGAAGAGGTAGAAGGAGAAGTAGAAGAGGAGGAAGAAGAAGAAGAAGATGAAGTTGAAGAAGAAGAAAAAGAATAAGAAGGAGAAGAGGAAGAAGAAGTATAAAGAGAAGAAGAAGAAGAAGAAAAAGATGAAGAAAGGGAAGAAGAAGAAGAAGAAGTATAAGTAAAAAAAGAAGAAGAAAATGAACTAAAAGAAGAGGAAAAAGTGGATGAAGAAGTAAAAGAAAGAGAAGATAAGGAAGAAGAAAAAGAAGAAGAAGAGGAAGAAGAAGAAGAACAAGAATTGGAAGAAGAAGAAGAAGAAGGAGAAGAAGAAGAAGATGAAGAAGAAAATGAAGAAGTAAAAGAAGAACAAGAAGAAGAAGACCATGACGATGAAGAAGAAAAAAAAATAAGAAGATGAAGAAAAATGAGAAGAAGAAGAAGAAGATGAAGAAGGAGAAGGAGAAGAGGACGAAGAATAAGAATAAGAAGTAGGAGAAGAAGAAGAAGAAGAAGATGAAAAAGAAGATGAAGAAGTTGTAGAAGAAGAAGAAGAAGAAGAAGAAGAATGAGATGAAGGAGAAGAAGAAGAAGAAGAAGAAGAAAAAGGAGAAGAAGAAAATGAGAAAAGAAGTAGTAGAAGAAGAACATGAAGAACAAGAAGAAAAAGAAGAAGTAGTTATAGAAGGTAAAGAAGAAGATGAAGAAGAAGAAGGAGAAGAAGAACAAGAAAAGAAGAAGAAGAAGAAGAAGAAGAAGAAGAAGTGGAAGAAGAAATAGAAGAAGAAGAAGAAGAAGAAGAAGTCGAATAAGTAGAACAAGAAGAAGCAGAAGGGAATGAAGAAGTAGAAAAAGAAAAAATAGAAGAAGGAGAAGAAGGGGAAAGATGAGGAGAATATGAATAACAATAAGACTTAGAAGAAGAAGAAGAAGAAGAACGAGAAGAAGAAGAAGAACTAGAAAAAGAAGAGGAAGTGTAAGAAGAAGAATTAGTAGTAGAAGAAGAAGAAGAAGAAGAAGAAGAAGAAAAAGAAGAAGATGAAGAAGTAGAAGAAGTAGTAGTAGAGGAAGAAGAATAAGATGTTATAACGAAGAAGATGTAGAAGAAGAAGAAGAAGAAGAAGATGTAGAAGAAGTAGTAGAAGAAGAAAAGAAAGAAGAAGAAGAGGAAGAAGAAGAAGAAGAAGAAGAAGAAGAAGAAGAAGAAGAAGAACTAGAAGAAGAAGAACAACAAGTAGTAGAAGAAGAAGAAGAATAATAACAAAAGAATAAAAAGACGAAGAAGAAGAAGAAGAAGAAGTTGAAGAAGAAGAAGAAGAAGGAGACGAATAAGAATAAGTATCAGAAGAAGTAGAAGGAGAAGAAGAAGTAGAAAAAGAAGAACCAAAAGAACGAGAAGAAGAAGGGGAAGGGGAAGGAGAAGAAGAAGAAGAGAAAGTGGAGATGATGAAGAAGAGGAAGAAGAAGAAGAAGTTATAGAAGAGGAGGAATAAGTAGAAGAAGAAGAAGAAGAAGATTTTGTGGAAGAAAAAGAAGTAGAAGAAGAAGAAAAGGAAGATTAAGTAGAAGAAGAAGAAGGTGGAGAAGAAGAAGAAGAAGTACAAGGAAAGAAAAAGAACGAGAGGAAGAAGACATAGTAGAAAAAGAAGAAGGAGAAGAAGAAGAAGAAGAAGAAGAAGAAGAAGAAGAAGGACAAGAAGTAAAAGTAGTGGAATGATAAGAAAAAGAAAAAGAAGCAAAAGAAGAAGTTAAGGGAGAAGAAGAAGAAGAAGGGGTAGAACTAGGAGGAGGAGGTAGCGAAGAAGAAGAAAAAGAAATAGTAGATGAAGAAGAAGTTGAAGAAGTAGAAGAAGAAGAAGAAAAACAAGAAGAA
>JAIUJO010003158.1:102500-105000 GCA_023846275.1 Vanilla planifolia
GAAGAACGAGAAGAAGAAAAGACCTATATGAAGAGGAAGAAAAGGAGGAAGCGAAAGTAGAAGTGGAGGCAGAAGAAGAAGAACTATAAGAAGAGGAAGAAGAAGAAGAAAAACAAGAATAAGAAGAGGAAGAATTAGAAGAAGAAGAAGTTGGAGAAGAAGAAGTAGGAGAATAATAATAATAATAATAATTATAATAAAAATAATAATAAGAATAAGTAGAGGAAGAAGAGGAATAAGAGGAAGAAGAAGAAGAAGAAGAGGAAGTAGAAGATGAAGAAGAAGAAGAAGAAGAAGAGGAAAAAGAAGAAGATGAAGAAGAGGAAAAAGAAGAAGATGAAGAAGAGGAAAAGAAGAAGAAGAAGATGGTGATGATGAAAATGAAGAAGAAGAAGAAGAAGATGGAGAGGAACAAGAAGAACAAGAACTAGAAGACAAAGAAAAAGAAGAAGAAGAAGAAGAAGAAGAAGAAGAACATGGCGAAGAAGAAGTAGAAGTTGGAGAAGAAGTAGAAGAAGAGGAAGGAGAAGAAGAAGAAGAAGAAGTTGATGATGACGATGGTGATGAAGATGAGGAAGAAGATGAAGAAGAAGAAGGGAATGAAGAATAAGAAGTAGAAGAAGAACAAGTACAAGAAGAAGTATAAGATGGAGTAAGAGAACATGAAGAAGAAAAAGATGGAGAAGAGGATGAAGAAGAAATAGAAGGAGAAAGAGAAGATGAAGGAGAACAAAAAAAAGAAAAAGAGCAAGAAGAAAAAAAAGAAGGAGAAGAAGAAGAAGATGATGATGAAGTAGAAGAAAATGATGATAAAGAAGAAGAAGAACAAGAAGAAGGAGAGGAAGAAGTAGTAGAAGAAGAAGAACAAGTACAAGAAGAAGTATAATATGAAATAAAAGAAGAAGAAAAGGAGAAAAAGAGAGAGAAGAGGAAGAAAAAGAAAAAGAAGGAGTAGTAGGGGCAGGAGAATAAAAAACAAGAAAAAGAAGAAGAAGAAGAAGAAGAAGAAGAAGAAGAAGGAGAAGTATAAGAAGAAGAACAAGAAGAAGAAGAAGGATAGGAAGAAGAAGAAGAACAAGAAAAAGAAAAGAAGATGAAGAAGACGAAGAACAAGAAGAAGTAGAGTAGGAAGAAGAAGAAAAGAAGAAATAGAAGAAGAAGAAAAAGAAAAAGAAGAAGAAGAAGAATAATAAGAAAAAGAAAAAGAACAGGAAGAAGAAGTGGAAGAAAAAGGAGAAGAAGAATATGATGAAAAGAAGAAGATTAGGAAGAAGATGAAGGTAAAGAAGAAGAAAGAAAAGAAGAAGAAGAAGAAGAAAGTGAAGAAGAAGAAGTAAAAGAAGAAGAGAAAGAAGAACGAGAAGGAGGAGGAGGAGGAGGAGGAGGAGAAGAAGAGCAAGAAGAAGAAGAAGAAGAAGAAGAAGAAGATGAAGAAGAAGAAGTTGAAGACGAAGAAGAAGAAGAAGAAAGAAGAAGAAGAAGAAGAAGAAGAAGTTAAAGAAGAAGAAGTAGAAGTAGAAGAAGAAAAAGATGAAGAAGTTGAAGTAGTAGAAGAGGAAGACATAAAAAGGAGAAGAAGAAGAAGAAGAAGAAGTAGAAGAAAAAAAAGAAAAAGGAGGAGAAAAAGAAGTAATTATAGTAGTAGTAGTAGAAGAAGAGGAAGAGGAGGAGGAGGAATAAGAAGAAGAAGAAGAAGAAGAAGAAAAAGGAAAGGAGAGGAAGAACAAGAAGAAGGAGGAGGAGAAGAAGATGAAGAAGAGGAAGACGAGGAATAAAAAGAGGAAGAAGAAGTAGAAGTAGAAGAAGAAGAAGAAAGAAGACGGAGAAGAAGAAGATGATGATGATTGTGGAGAAGATGAAAGAAGAAGAAGAAGAAGAAGAAGAAGAAGAAAAATATGAAGAAGAAGAAAGAAGAAGAAAAAGAAGAAGTAGAAGAACAAGAAGAAGGAAAAGAAGCATAAGAAGAAGAAGAAGAAGTTGTAGAAGAGGAAGAAAAAGAAGAAGAACAAGAAAAAGAAGGAGAAGAAGAAGAAGAAGAAGAAGGAAAAGTAGAAGTAGAAGAAGAAGAAGAAGGAGACGAAGTAGTAAAGGAACAAGAACAAAAAGAAGAAGAACAAGAAAAGGAGGAGGAGGATGAAGAAGAAGTAGAAGAGTAAGAAGAAGAAGAAGAAGAAAAGGAAAAAAGAGAGGAAGAAGAAGAAGAAGAAGAAGAAGAAGAAGAAGAAGAAGATTATGAAAAAGAAGAAGAACAAGAAGAAAAAGAAGAGGAAGAAGAAGAAGAAGAAGATGATGATGATTACAATTATGATGAAGAAGAAAAGGGGGAAGAAGAAGAAGAAGAAAAAGGAGAAGAAGAGGAAGAAGAGGAAGAAGAAGAAGTAGAGGAGGAGGACGAAGAAGAAGAAGAAGAAGAAGAAGATGATGATGACGAAAGAGAAGAAGAGGAAGAGGAAGAAGATGAACAAATATGGAGAAGGAGAAGAAGAAGAAGAAGAAGTAG
>JAIUJO010003158.1:107500-110000 GCA_023846275.1 Vanilla planifolia
AGAAGATAATGATGATGAAAAAAAATGAAGAAGAAGAAGAAGCAAAAGAAGAAGAAAAAGAAGAAGAAGAAGAAGAAGAAGAAGAAGAAGAAGAAGAATAAGAAGCAGCTGAAGAAGAAGAAGAAGAAAAAGATCATGATGAAGGAGAAGAAGGAGTGAAATTAGAAGAAAAGAAAATGAAGAAAAAGAAGAAGAAGAATAAGAAGATGAAGAAGAAGGAGAAGAAGAGAAATTGACCAAGAAGAAGGAGAAGAAGAACAAGAAAAGTAATTGAATAAGGAGAGGATGAAGAAGAAGAAGAAGAAGAAGAAGAAGAATAAAAAGAATAAGAGGAAGACGAAGAAGAAGAAGAAGAGGAGGAAGAAGAAGAAGTAAAAGAAGAAGAAGAAGAGGAAGAAGAAGAAGAAGAAGAAGTAGTAGTAGAACAAGAAGAAGTAATAGTAATAATAATAGTAGAAGAAAGAGAAGAAGTAGTAGTAGTAGTAGTATAAGAAGAAGAAGAAGAAGAAGAAAATTAAGGAGAAAAAAAAGAAAAAGAAGAAGAAGAAGATGAAAAAGAAGAAGACGAAGAAGAAGAAGAAGAAGAAGAAGAAGAAGTGGAGGAAGAAGAGGAATAAAAACAAGAACAAGAAAAAGAAAAAGAGGCGAAGGACGAGGAAAAAGATGAAGGAAAAGAACAAGATGAAGAAGAAGAAGAGGATGAAGACGAAGATCAAGGAAAAGAAAAATAAGGAGAAGAAGAAGAAGAGAAAAAGAGGAAGAAGAGGGAGAAGAAGGAGGAGGAGGAGGAGGAGGAGGAGGAGGAGGTGAAGAAGAACAAGAATATGAAGAAGAAGAAGAAGAAGGAGATAAAGAAGTTGAAGTTAAAGAAGAAGGAGAAGAAGAAGAAGAAGAAAAAGTTGACCAACAAGAAGAAGAAGAAAGAAGAAATAGAAGGAGAAGGAGAAGAGGAAGAAGAAGAAGAAGAAGAAGAAGAAACAAAAATAAGGAGAAGAAGAAGATTTAGAAAAAGAATGAATATAAGAAGAAGAAGAAGAAGAAGAAGTAGAAGAAGAAGGAAAACAAGAAGAAGAAGAGGAAGAAGAAGAAGAACAGGAATAAGAAAAAGAAGAAGGAGAAGAAAAAGAAGAAGAAGAAGAAGCGAAATAAGAAGAAGAAGAAGAAGAAGAAGAAGAAGAAGAAGGTAAAGAAGAAGAAGAAGAAGAAGAACATGAAGAAGAAGAATAAGAAGAAGGAAAAGAAGACGGAGAACTAGAAAAAGAAGATGAAAAAGAACAAGTAGAAGAAGTAGAAGAAGAAGAAGAAGAAGAAGAAGAAGAAGAAGAAAATGAAGAAGAAGAAGAAGAAGAAAATGAAGAAGAAGATGAAAAAGATGAAGATGAAGAATAGGTTATTGAAGAAGAAGAAGAAGAAAGAAGAAGAAAAAGAGGAAGAAGAAGAAGAAGTAGAAGAAGAAGATGTAGAAGAAGTAGAAAAAGAAGAGAAAGAAGAAGAAGAGGAAGAAGAATAAGAAGTAGTAGTAGAAGAAGAAGAGAAGACGAAGAAGAGGTAAAAGAAGAAAAAGAAGAAGAAGAAGAAGAACAAGAAAAGAATAAAAAGAGAAAGAAGAAGAACAAGAAGAAGATGTAGAAGGAGAAGAAGAAAAGACAAGTATAAGAAGAAGTAGAAGAAGAACAGGAAGAAGATGTAGAAAAAGAAGAAATAGAAGAAGGAGAAGAAGCTAGGGAAGTGGAAGGAGAAGAAGAAGAAGAACAAGAGAAAGTGGAAGATGATGAAGAAAAGAAATAATAATAATAATAAGAGGAAGAAGAAGAAGAAATTATAGAAAAAGAGGAAGAAAACAAAGAAGAAAAAGAAGAACAAAAAGAAAACTTGAAGAAGAAAAAAAAGTAGAAGAAGAAGAAGAAGAAAAAGATAAAGAAGAAGTACAAGGAAAGAAAAAGAAGTAGAGGAAGAAGAAGAAGCAAAAAAGAAGAGGGAGGAGAAGAAAAAGAAGAAGAAGAAGAGGTAGAAGTTGGGGGAGGAGGTGGAGATGAAGAAGAAAAAGAAGAAGAAGATGAATAGTTAGAAGAAGAAGAAGAAAGAAGAAGAAGAAAACAAAGAAAAAAAAAGAAGAAGAAGTAGATGAAGAAGAAGTTGAAGAAGAAGAAGAAGGCAAAAATGAAGTAGAAGAAGAAGAAGAAGAGGAAGAAGAGGAAGAATAAGATAAATAAGAAGAAGGACAAGAAGAGGAAAGAGGAAGAGGGCGAAGGAGAAGAAGTAGTAGTAGTAGAAGAAGAAGAAGAAGAAGAAGAAGAAAAGAAAAAAAATGAAGAAGAAAGAAAAGAAGAAGAAGAAGAAGAAGAATAAGAGTATGTGGAAGAAGAAGAAAAAGAAGAAAGGGAAGGGAGTAGTTGAAGAAGAAGAGGATGAAGAAGAAGAAGAAGGAGAAGAAGAAGAAGATGATGATGAACAAGAAGAAAAAAAAGAAGGTTAAGAAGAAGTAGAAGAAGAAGAGGAA
>JAIUJO010003158.1:112500-115000 GCA_023846275.1 Vanilla planifolia
TCCTCGTCCTCCAATTTCTTCGTTTCCATCTCTTTCTTCTTCTTCTTCCTCCTCTTTTTCTTTTTCTTCTTCTCCTTCTTTGTCTATTTCTTCTTCTTTTTCTTCTTTTTCTTCTTCTTCTTCTTCTTCTTCTTCTCCTTCTACTTCTTCTTCTCTACTTTTTCTTCTTCTTCTTCTCCTTTTGCACCTACTTCTTTTTCTTCATCATTTTCTTCTTCTCCTTCTTTTCCTTCTTGTTCCTCTTCTTCTTCTTCTTCTTCTTCGCAGTCTTCTTCTACTTCTTCTTCTTCTTCTTCTTCATCTTCTTCTTCTTATTCTCCTTCTTCATCCTCATCCTGTTCCTCTTCTTTTTCATCATTTTCTTAGTCTTCTTCTTCTTCTTCCTCCTCCTCTTCTTCTTCTTCTTCTGTTTCTTCTTCTTCTACTTCTTCGTCTTCTTTTCCTTCTCGTTCTTCTTGTTCTTCTACTTTCTCTTCTTCTTCATCTTCGTCTTCATCTTCTTCTTCTTCTTATTCTTGTTGTTGTTCTTCTTCTTCTTCTTCTTCTCCTTCTTCTTGTCCTTCTCCTTCCTCTTCTTCCTTTTCTTTTCTTCTTCTTCTTCTTCTTCTTCTTCTTCTTCTTGCTCTTCTTGTTGTTCTTCTTCTTCTACTACCTCTTTTTGTTCTTCTTTGTCTTCTTCTTCTTCTTCTCCCTTTTCTTCTTCTTCTTCTTCTTCTCCTTCTTCTTCTTCTTCTTCTTCTTCTTCTTCTCCTTCTCTTACTCCTCCTACTCCACTATCTTCCTTTTTTTCTTCTTCTTCTTCTTGTTCTTCTTTCTCCTATTCTCCATCTTCATCTTCTTCTTCTTCTTCTTTGTCTTCTTCTTCTTCTTCTTATTCTCCTTCTTATTCTTCTTCTTCTTCTTCCTCTTCCACTTCTTCTTCTTCTTCTTCTTCTTCTTCTTCTTCATCCTCCTATTCTTCTTCTTCTTCTTCTTCATTTTGTTCTTCTTCTTCTGCTACTTCTCCTTCTTATTCTTCCTCCTCTTTTTCTTCTTCTTCTTCTTCTTCTTTCACCTCTTCTTTTTTTTCTTCTTTTTCTTCCTCTTCTTCTTCTTCTTCTTCTTCTACATTGTCTTCTACTTCTTCTTCTTCCTTTTCTTCTTCTTTATCTTCCTCTTCTTCTTCTCCCTCTTCATTATTTTCTTCTACTTCATCACCTTCTTCTTCTCTTCCTTCTTTATCTGCTTCTATATCTTCTCTATCTCCCTCTTCTTCTTCTTCTTCTTCCACTTCTTCTTCTTCTTTGTCTTCTTGTTCTTCTTCTTCTACTTCTTCCTATAACTCTTCTTCTTCTACTACTTGTTCTTCTTTTACTGCTTCATCATCATCATCGTCTTCTTCTTCTTCATCTTCCTTCTCTTCTTTTTCTTCTTCTTCATCTTTATCTTCTTTTTCTTCTACTTCTTTTTCTTCTACTTCTTTTTCTTCTTCCTCTTTTTCTTCATCTTCCACTTCTTCTTCTACTTCTTCTTCTTCTTCTTCTTTTTCTTCTTCTACATCATCAGCATCATCATCATAATCTTCTTCTTCTACATAGTCATCATCATCATCTTCTTCCTCTTCTTCTTCATCTTCTTCTTCTTCATTTTTTCTTCTACTTCTTCTTTTTCTTCTTCTTCTTCGACTTCTTCTTTGTCTGTTTCTTCTTCTTCTTTTTCTTTTCTTCTTCATCTTCATCTCCTTCTTCTTTCTCTTCTTCTTCTCCTCCTCAATCTTTGTCGTTTTCTTCTTCTTCTTCTCCTTTTTCTTCATCTTCATCTTCTTCTTCTCCTTTTTCTTCTTCTTCTTCTTCACCTACTTCTTCTACTTCATTTTTTTTTCTTCTCTTTCTTTTCCTTCTTCTTTTTCTTCTTCTACTTCTTCCACTTCTTCTTCTTCTTTTTCTTCCTCTTTGTCTTATTTGACTTTTTCTTCTTCTTCTTCTTCTTCTTCTTCTTATTCTTCTCTTAGATTTCTTCTTCTTCTTCTTCTTATTCTTCTCTTAGATTTCTTCTTCTTCAACTTCTTCTTTGTCTTCAACTTCTTCTTCTTCTTCTCCTTCTCCTTCTTTTACTATTTCTCCTTTCTCTACTTCTTCTTCTTCTTCATCTTCTTCTTGTTCCTCTTCTTGTTCTTCTTCTTCTTCTACTTCTACTTCTTTTTAATCTTCTCTATCTTCTTCTTCTTCTTCTTCTTCTCCCTCTTCTTCTTCTTCTCATTCTTTTTCTTCTTGTTCTTCTTCTTCTTCTCCTCCTTCTTCTTCTCCTTCTTCTTCTCCTTCTTTCTTTCTTCTTTTTCTTATTCTTCTTCTTCTTCTTCTTCTTCTTCTTCTACTTTTTCTTCTTCTTCTCCTTCTCCTTCTTCTTCGCCTTCTTCCTCTTTTTCTTCTTCTTCTTCTTCTTCTTCTTCTTCTTCTTCTTCTTCTACTTTTTCTTCTTCTTTTTTGTCTTCTTCTTCTTCTTCCTCCTTTTCTAATTCTTC
>JAIUJO010003158.1:120000-122500 GCA_023846275.1 Vanilla planifolia
TCTTTGACTTCTTGTTCTTCGTCGTCGACTTCTTCTTCTGTTTCTTCTTCTTCGTCTTCTTCTTCTTATTCCACTTCTTCTTCTTCTTCTTCTTCTTCTCTTTATTCTTCTACTTCTTTTTCTTCTTCTCCTTCTTCTTCTTCTTCTTCTTCTTCTTCTTCTGCTTCTTCTTCTTCTTCTTCTTCTTCTTTTTCTTCTTCTTCTTCTTCTTCTTTGACTTCTTCTTCTTCTTCTTCTTCTTCTACTGCTTCTAATTCTTCTCATCTTTCTTCTTTTTGATGATCATCATCTTCTTCTTCATCATCATCATCATCATCTTCTTCTTCTTCTTCTTCTTCTTCTTCTTCTTCCGCTTCTTCTTCATCTTCATTTGCTTTGCCTTCATCTTCTTCTTCCTCTTCTTTATCTTCTTCTTCATTTTATTCATCTTCTTCTTCCACTTCTTCATTTTTTTTATTCTTCTTCTTCTTCTCCTCCTCCTTCTTCATCTTCTTTTTCTTTTTCTTTTTCTTTTTCTTCTTTTTCATCATCTTCTTCTTCTTCAACATCTTCTTCTTCTTCTTCTTCTCTTCTACTTCTTGTCTTTCTTCTTCTACCTCTTTCTTCTTTGTTCTTCTTCTTCTTCTTATTCTTTTACTTCTTCTCAATCTTCTTCTTCTTCTACTACTTTTTTTTTCTTCTTCTTCTTCTTTATTTTCTTATTCTTCTCCTTCTCTTTTTTCTTCTTCTATTCTTCTTGTTCTTCTTCCTCTAATTCTTCTTCCTCTCCTTCTTCTCCTACTACTTCTTCTTCTTCTTCTTCTTCAACTTCTTCTTCCTCTTTCTCTTCTTCTTCTTCTTCTTATTCTTCTTCTTCTTGTTCTTCTTTCTATTCTTATTCTTCATCTTCTTCCTCTTCTTCTTTTTCTTCTTCTTCTTCAACTTCTTCTTCTTCTTCTTCTTCTTCTTCTTCTTCTTCTTCTGTTTCTTCTTCTTCTTCTACTTCTTCTTCTTCTTCTTCTTCTTTTACTTCTTCTTCATCTAGTTCTTCTTCTATTTCTTCTTCATCATCTTCTTCTTCTCTTCTTCTTCTTTGTCTTCTTCTTCTTCGTCTCCTTCATTGTCTTCTACTTCTTTGACTTCTTGTTGTTCGTCGTCGACTTCTTCTTTTTCTTCTTCTTCGTCTTCTTCTTCTTATTCCTCTTCCTCTTCTTCTTCTTCTTCTTCTTCTTTTTATTCTTCTTCTTCTTCTTCTCCTTCTCCTTCTTCTTCATCTTCTTCGTCTTCTTTTATTTCTCCTTCTACTTCTTCTTTTTCTTCCCTTCTTCTTCTTCTTCTTATTCTTATTCTTATTCTTCTTCTCTTTCTTCTCGTTATCCTTCTCCATCTTTTTCTTCTTGTTCTTTTTCTTCTTTTTCTTCTTCTTCATCTTTTTCATTTTCTTCTTCTTTTTCTTCTTCTTCTTCTTCTTCTTCTCATTCTTCTTCTTAGTCTTCTTCTTCTTCTTATTATTCTACTTCTTCCTCTTTTTATTCTTCTTCTTCATCTTCTTCATCTTATTCTTCTTCTTTTACGTCTTCTTCTTCTTCATCATCATCAACTTCTTCTTCTTCTTCTTCTTTTTCATCTACATCTTTGACTTCCACTTCTTCTTCGTCCTCTTCTTCTTCCTCTTCTTCCACATCTTCTACTTCGTCTTCTTCGTCTGCTTCCACTTCTTCTCCTTTTTCTTCTACTTCTTCTACTTCTTCTTTTTCTTCTTCTTTTTCTTCTTCTCCTTCTTCTTCTTCTTCTTCTTTTCCAACTCCTTCTCTTTCTTCTTCTTCTTCTTTTACTTCTTCTTCACCTTCTTCTTCTCCTTCGATTTCTACTTCTTCATCAACTTCCTCTTTCTCTTCTTCTTCTTCTTCTTCTTCTAATTCTTCGTATTCGTCTTCTTCCACTTCTTCTTCTTCTTTTTTATCTTCTTTCTCTTCTTCATTCTCTTTGTCTTCTTATTCTTAATCATCATCATTTTCTTCTTCTTCTTCTTCGTTTTCATCTTCATTTTCTTAATTTTCCTCTTCATCTATTTCGTCTTCCTCTTCATCATCATCTTCTTCTTTTTTTTCTTCTTCTTCTTCTCCTACTTCGTTGTCTACTTCTTCTTCTTCTTCTCTTTATTCTTCTTCTTCTTCTTCTTATTCTTCTTCCTCTCCTTCGTCTTATTCTTCTTCTTCTACTTCTACTTCTACTTCTATCTCATCTTCTCCTTCTTCATCATCATCATCTTCTTCTTCTTCTTCACCTTCTTCTTCTTCTACTGCATCTTCTTCTCCTCCTCCTCCTCCTTCTTTGTCTTCTACTTATTCTTCTTCATCTCCTTCTTTGCCTTATTCTTCTTCCTCTTCTTCTCTGTGTCCTTCTATTTCTACTTCTTTTTCTTCTTCTTTTTCTTCTTCTTCTTCTTCTTCTCCTTCTCCTTCTTCTTCTTGTTGTTGTTCTTCTTCTTTTTAGCCTTCTTTATTTTCTTCTTCTTTAT
>JAIUJO010003158.1:127500-130000 GCA_023846275.1 Vanilla planifolia
TTCTTCTTCCTCTTTCTCAACTACTTCTTCTATTACTTCTTATTATTCTTATTATTATTATAATTTTTCTTCTTGTTCTTCTTGTTCTTCTTGTTCTTCTTCTTCTACTTCTTCTTCTACTACTTCATCTTCTCCTCCCCATTCTTCTTTTTCTGCTTCTTCTTCTTCTTCAACTTCTTCATCTTGTTCTTTTTTGCTTCTTCTTCTTCTTCTTCAACGTCTTCTTCTTGTTCGTCATCGTCTTCTTCTTCTTGGTCTTCTTCTTTTTCAACTTCTTCTTTTTCTCCTTCTTCATCTTCTCCTCTTTTTTATAGTACTTCTTCTTCTCCTTCCCCTTCTCTTTCTACATCTTCTTCTTCTTCTTCTTCTCCATCTTCTTTTTCTTCATATTCTTCTTCTTTATCTACTTCTCGTTCTTCTTCTTCTTCTTTAACTTCTTCTTCTTTAACTTCTTCTTCTTTAACTTCTTCTCCTTCTTCTTCTACTTATTCTCTTTCTTGTCCTTCTTCTTCTACTTCTTCTTCTTCTTGCTTCTTCTTCTTGCTTCTTCTTCTTCTTTTTCTTCTTCTTCTTCTTCTTCTTCTTGTTCTTTTTCTCCTTCTTCTTCTCCATTTTCTTCTCCTTCTTCTTCTTCTTCTTCTTTTTCTTCTTCTTCTTTTTCTTCTTCTTCTTCTTCATCTTCTTCTTCTTCGTCTACTTCTTCTTCTTCTTCTTCTCCCCCTCCTTGTCTACCTTCTTTTTCTTCTTCTTTTCTTCTTCTTCATCTTCTTCTTCTTCTTCATCACTTTTTACTTCTACTTCCACTACTTCTTCGTCTTCTTCTTCTTGTTCTTCTTCTTCTTCTTCTTCTATTACTACTTCTTTTTCTTCTTCTACTTCTACTTCTTCTTCATCTTCTTCTTCTTTTTCTTCTTCTTCATCTTCGTCTTGATCTTCTTCTTCTTCTTCTTCAACTTCTTCTTCTTCTTCTTTTCTTGTTATTCTCCTTCTTCTTCTTCTTCTTCTACTTCTTTGTCTTCTTATTCTTCTTCTTCTTTGTCTTCTTCTAATTTTTCTTCTTGTTGTTCATCATCTTCTTCTTCCTCTACCTCTTCTTCTTCTTCGTCATCTTCTTCTTCTTTGTCGTCTACTTCTTTTTCTTCTTCTACCTCTTCTTCTTCTTCCTCATCATCTTCTTCTTTTTTTGTCTCTCCTTCTTCTTCGTCTTCTTCTTCTACTTTTTCTTCATCATCCTCTTAAACTTCGTCTTCTTCTTCTTTTTCTTTGTCTTGTTCATCAACATCATTATCTTCTTCTTCTTCTCCTTCTACTTCTATTTCTTGTTGTTGTTGTTGTTCTTCTTCTTCTTCATCATCTTCTCCTACTTCTTTTTCTTCGTTGTCTTCTTATTGTACTTTTCTTTCATCTTCTTCTTCTTTAGCTTTTTTTTTCTTCTTCTACTTCTTGTTCTCCTCTTTCTTCTTGTTCTTCTTCTTCTTCGTCTTCTTCTTCTTCTTCTTATTCTGCTACTTCTTCTTCTTCTTCTTCCTCTTCATCTTGCTCTTCTTCTTCTTCATTATCCTCTTCTTCTTGCTATTATTCATCCTCTTCTTTTTCTTCTTCTTCTTGTTTTTCCACTTCTTCTTCTTCTTCTACTTATTCTTGTACTTCTTCTTCTACATCTTCTTCATTTTCTTCTCCTTCTTCTTCCTATTCTTCTTCTTCTTCCCCTTCTTCCTCTTCATCTTAACTTCTTCTACTTCTTCTTCTTCGCCTTCTTTTGCTTCTTCTTTGTCTTCTATTTCTTCTTCTTTGACTTCTTCTTCTTCTTCTTCTCCTTCTTCATCTTATGGTTTATCTTCTTCTTCTTCTTGTTCTTCTTCATCTTTTTCTTATTCTTCTTTTATCTCTTTTTTTCTATTTCTTCTTCTTCTACTACTTACTTTTCCTCTTCTTCTTCTTCTTATTTTCCTTCTTCTATTTCTTCTTTTTCATCATCTTCTCCTTCTACTTCTTCCTGTTCTTCTTCTTCGTACTCTTCATCTTCTTCTTCATCTTCGTCAGCTTCTTCTTTTTCTTGTTCTACATGATCTTCTCCTTCTTCTCCTTCTTCTATGTATTATTGTTATTATTATTATTATTATTATTATTATTATTATTCTTCTTCTTCCTCTATTCTTCTTCTTTGTCTCCTTCTTTTGTGTTTTCCTTTTCTCCCTCTTCATCTTCTTTGCCTTCCTCTTCTTCGCCTTCTTCTTCATCCTCTTTTTTTTCTTATTCATCTTCTTCTTCTTTTTCATCTTCTTATTCTTCAACATCTTTTTCATCTTCATCTTCTTCTTCTTGTTCTTCTTATTCTTCTTCTCCTCCTTCATTATCAACTTCTTCTCCATCTTTTCCATCATCTTCATCTTCTTCTTCTTCTGCTTCCTTTTCTTCTTCGTCTTCTTCTTTTTTTTGTCTTTTTCTTCTTATTCTTCTTCTTCATCTTTTTTGTCGCCTTCTTCTTCTTCTTCTTCTT
>JAIUJO010003158.1:140000-155000 GCA_023846275.1 Vanilla planifolia
TCTTCTTCTTCTTCTTCTTCTTCTTTTTCTTCTTCTTCTTCTTCTTCTCCTCCTCCTTCTCCTTCTTCTTCTTCTTATAATTATTCTTCTTCTACTTCTTCTTCTTCTTCTTCTTCTTCTCCTACTTCATCATCTTCTTCTTCTTCTTTCTCTTCTTCTCCTTCTTCTCCTTCTTCTTCTTCTCATACTTCTTCTTGTTCTTCTTGTTCTTCTTCTTCTTCTTCTTATGGTTCTTCATTTTGGTCTTCTTCTTCATCTTCTTCTTATTTTATTCTTCTTCTTTTACCTCTTGTTCATTTTCTTTGACTTCTTCTTTTTCTTTATCATCTTCTTCTTCTTCTTCGACCTCTTTGACTTCTTCTTGTTCTTGTTCTTCTTCTTCTTCCTCTCTTCTTCTTCTCGTTCGCATTTTTCTTCTTCTACTACTTCTCCTTCTTCTTCTTCTTCCTCTTGTTCAACTTCTTTTTGGTCTTCTTCTTCTGCTTCATGGTCTTCTTCGTCTTCTTCTTCGTCTTCTACTTCTTCTTCTTCTTCTTCTTCTACCCCTTGTTCATGTTCTTCTTCTTCTTTTTTCTATTCTTCATCTTCTCATTTGTTTTCTTCTTCTTCTTCTTCTTCTACTTCAACATCTTCTTGTGCTTCTTCTTCTTCTTCTTCTTCTTCTTCGTCTACTTCTCCTTTGGCTTCTTCTTTGTCTTCTTCTTCTTTGGCTTCTTCTTCCTTTCTTCTTCTTCTTCTTCTTCCACTTCTTCTTCTTTTATATACTTCTTATTCTTCATCTATTTCATCTTCTTCTTCCTTTTCTTTGCCTTCTTTGTCTAGTTTTTCTTCTTTTTCCGCTTCTTCGTCTTCCTCTCTTCTTTTTCTTCATCTTCTTCTTCTTCATAATCATCTCCTTCTTCTTGTTTTCCTTATACTTCTTTTTTCTTTTCTTTTTCTTCTTCTTCTTGTTCTTCATCATCTTCTTCTTGTCCTTCTTTGTCTTCTTCTACATCTTCTTCTTCATCTTCTTCTTCTTCTTCGACTTCTTCGTCTGCTTCTTCTTCTTCTCCTTTGTCTTCTTCTTCTTATTCTTCCACTTCTTCTTTTTCTTCATCTTCTTCTTTTTCTTCTTCTTCTTTGTCTTCTTCTTTTTCTTCTTGTTCCTCCTCTCCTTCTTTTTCTACTTCTTCATCTTTTTCTTCTTCTTCTTCTGCTTCTTCGTCTTCTTCTTCTTCTTCTTCTTCTTCATCTTCCACTAATTCTTTGTCCACTTCTTCTTTGCATTCTTCTTCTGGTTCTTATTCTTCTTCTTCTACTACTACTACTACTACTACTTTCTTCTTCTTCTTCTTCTTCTTCTCCTTCCTCTCATCCTTTTTCTCTACCTTCTTTATCTTCTTCTTCTTAATCTTCGACATGCTTTTCGTTTTCTTCTTCTTCTTCTTTTTCTTCTTCTTTGTCTTCTTCTACGTTTTCTTGTTTCTCCTCTTCCTCCTCTTGATCTTCTACCTCTTTGTCTGTTCTTCTTCTTCCTCCTCTTCCTATTCTTCTTCTTCCTCTTCTTGTTCTTTATCTTCTTCATCTTGTTCTTTATCTTCTTCTTTTTCTTCTTCTTCCTCTTCTTCTTCTTCATCTTCTTCTTCTTGTTCTTCTTCTTCATCTTCTTCTTCATCTTCTTCTTCTTCTTCTGTTCTTCTTCTTCATCATTCACTTCTTCTTCTACTTCTTCTTCTTCTTATACTTCTTCTCTTCTTCATCTCCTTGCTCTTACTCTTCTTCTTCTTCTTCTACTTCTTCTTCTTCACCTTCTACTTCTTCTAATTCTTCATCTTCTTCTTCTTTATCATCTTCTTCTTCTTCGTCTTCTTCTTCTTCATGTTCATCTTCTTTGTCTAATTCTTCCTCTCTTCTTCTTCTTCTTCTTCTTCTTTTGTTTCTTCTTCTTTTGCTTCTTCTCCTTTTGCTTCTTCCTTTTCTTCTTTTTCTTCTTCTTCCTCTTCTTCTTCATCCATTATTTCCTTCCTCTTCTTCTTCTTCTTCTTCTTTGTCTTCTTCTTCTTCCACTACTTCTTCTTCTTCTTCTTCATCCTCTTCTTCTTCTTGTTCTTCTTATTTTTCTTCTTATTTTTCTTCTTCTTCTTCATCTTCTTTTTCCTCTTCTTCTTCGCCTTCTTTAACTTATTCATCCCCTTCATTTTCTTCTGTCTTCTTTTTCTTCTTCTTCTCATTCATCTTCTTCTTCACCTTCTTCCTCTTCTTCTTCTTAAACTTCTACTTGTTATTCTTCTTTTTCTTCTTTTACTTCATAATCTTCTTCTTCTTATTCTTTTTCTTCTTCCTTGTCATCCTCTTCTTCTTCTTCTTCTTCTTCTTCTTAGTCTTTCTCTTCTTCGTATGCATCTTACTTTTCTACTTCCTTCTCCTTCTTCTAATTCTTCTTCTTCTTCTTCATCTCCTTCTTCTTCTCCTTCTCCATCTTCTCGTTATTCTTCTTCTTCTTCCTCCTTTTCTGCTTCTTCTTCTTCTTGTTCTTCTTCTACTACTTCTTAATTTTCTTCTTCTTCTTCTTTTTCATCTTCTTCTTCTTCTTCTTCTTCTTCCTCATCTACTTCTTCTGCTTCTTATTTTTTATCTTATTCTTCTTCTTCTTCTTCCTCCACTTCATCCTCTTCTACCTATTCCTCTTCTTTCTCTTCTCAATCTTCCTCTTCATTTTCTTCATCTTCTTCGCCTTCTTCTTTGTCTTCTTCTTCTTCTTCCTTTTATTCATCTTCTTCTTTTTCTTCTCCTTGTACTTCCTCCTCTTCATCTTCGTCATCATCTTCTTCTTCTTCTTCTTCTTCTTCTAGTTCTTCATCTTCTTCTTCTTCGTCTTCTACGCGTTCTTGTTCTTCTTCTTATTCTTCTTCCTCTTTTTTTTCCCCTTCTTCTTCATCTTCTTCTTCATCTACTTCTTCTTCTTCTTCTTCGTCTTCTTCTTCTTCTTCCTCTTCCTCTTCTTCTTTTTCGTCTGCTTCTTCTTCATCTTCTTATTCTTCTCCTTCTATTCATCTTCTTCTTATACTACTTCTTCTACTTCCTCTTCTTCTTTGTCTTCTTCTTTTTCTTCTCCTTCTTCTTTCTCTTCTACTTCTACATCTTGTTCTTCTTCTTCTACTTCTACCTCGTCTTCTTCTTCTTCCTCTTCTTATGTTACCTTTTTTCCTCCTTCTTCCTCTTCAACTCCTCTGCCTCCTACTCCTCCTCCTCCTCCTCCTCCTACTTCTTCTTCATCTTTTTCATCTTCTTCATTTTCTTCTTCTTCTTCTTCTTCTTCTTTTGCTTATTTTTCCTCTTCTTCTTCTTCTTCCCTTTCTTTATCTTCTTATTCTTCTTCTTTTTTTTCATCTTCTTCATATTCATCTTTTTCTTTTTCTTCTTCTTCTTCTCCTTCTTCATCTTCTTCTTCTACTTCTTCATCATCATCATCATCATCTTCTTCTTCTTCTTCTTCTTTGTCATCTTCATCTTCTTCTTCTTCGTCTTCTCCTTCATCGTCATCTGCTTCTTCTTCTTCTTCTTCTTCTTCTTCTTCTTCTTCTTCTTCTTAGTCTTCTTTCTCTTCACCTTCTTCTTCTTCTTTTCTTCTTCATCTTTCTCTTCTTCTTCATCATCTTCTACATCTTCATCTTTTTCATCTTGTTTTTCTTCTTTTTCTTCTTTCTCTTCTTCTACTTCTTCTCCTTCTAATTCTTCTTCTTCCTCTTCTTCTTCTTCTTCTCCTTCTTCTTCTTCTTCTTCTCCTTCTTCTCCTTCTCTTTCTTCTTCTTCTTATGCTTCTTCTTCATCTTCTTCTTCTTCCTCTTCCTCTTCTTCATTCTCTTCTTCTTCTTCTTCTTCATTGTCTTCTTCTTTTTCTTTTGCTTCTTTTTTTTCTTTTTCTTCTTCTTCTTCTTCCTTTTCTTCGCCTTCTCCTTCTTCTTCAAATACTTCTTCTACATCTTCTTCTTCTTCTTCTCCTTCTTCTCCTTCTCCTCTTCTTCTTCTTCTTCTTCTGCAACTTCTTCATCTTATTCTTCTTCTTTTTCCTCTTCTTTTTCCTTTTCTTCTTCTTCTTGTTCTTTTTCTTCTTCTTCTTGTTCTTGTACTTCTTCTACCTCTTCTGCGTTTTTTTTCTTCATCTTCTTCTTCTTGTCATTTTTCTTCTACCTCTTCTACTTCTTCTCCATCTTCTTCTCCTTCGTCTTCTTCTCCTTCTTCTTCATCTTCTTCTCCTTCTCCTTCTTCTTCTTTTTCTTCTCCTTCTTCTTCGTTTTCTTATTATTATTATTATTATTGTTATTATTATTATTATTCTTATTTTTATTCTTCTACTTCTTCTTCTCCTCCTTCTTCTTATTACTCCTCTTCTTTCTTTCTTTTTCTTCTTCTCGTTCTCCTTCTACTTCTTCTTCATCTTCTTCTTCTTCCTCTTCTTCTTCTTCTTCTTCTTCTTCGTCTTTTACTTCATTATCTTCATCTTCTTCGTCTTCGTATTGTTCTTATTCTTCTTCTTTGTCTCCTTTTCTTCTTGTTCTTCTTTTTCTTCCACTACATCTTCATAATCATCTGCTTCTTTTATTTCTTTCTTTTCTTCAACCTCTTTCATCATCTTCTTCTTCACCTTCTTGTTCTACTTCCTCTTCTTCTTCTTCTTTTTCTTCTCTTCTTCATTTTCTTTTTCTTCTTCTTTCTCTACTTCTTCTTCTTTTTATTCTTCTCCACTTCTTCTTCTTCCACTTCTTCTTTTTCTTTTCCTTCTTCTTCTTCTTCATCTTTTTCTTCATCAAATTCTTCTTCTTCTTCTTCTTCTTCTTCGTCTTCTTCTTCTGCTACTCCTCCTCCTTCTTCTCCTTCTTTTTCTTCTTCTTCTTCTTCTTCTTCTTCACCTTCTTCTTCTTCCCATTCTTCTTCTTCTTCTTCTTAATCGACTACTTCTTCTTCTTCTTCGTCGCCTTCTTCTTTTTCTTCTTCTTCTTCATCGTCTTCTTCTTTTTCTTCTTCTTCTTCTTCTTCTTCTTGTTCTTTTACTTCGTAGTCTTCTTCTTCTTTCTCTGCTTCTTTTAATTGTTCCCCTTCTCCTTTTTTTTCTTAATCTTCTTCCTCTACTACTACTACTTCTTCTTTTTCTTCCTCTTCTTCTTCTTCTTCTTTTTCTTCTTCATCTCCTCCTTCTTTCTTTTTGTCTTCATCTTCTACGTCTTCTTCTACTTCTTCTTCATCGTCTTCTTCTTCTCCTCTGCTTCCTTCCCCTTCTTCTTTTTCTTCTTGTTCTTCTTTTTCTTCTTTGTCTTCTTCATCATATTCTTTTTTTCTTATTGTTTTTCTTCTTCTACTTCTTCTTCTTCCTCTTCTTCTTCTTCTTGTTATTCTTATTATTATTCTTGTTCTTCCACTTCTTCTTCCTCTTTTCCATGTTCTGCTTGTTCTTCTTCCTCTTGTTCTTCTTCTTCTTCTTCCTCATCTCTTCTTCTTTTTCTTCATCTTCTTCTTTTTTCTTCTTCTACTTCTTCTACTTCTTCTTCTTCTTCTTCCTCTTCTTCTTCTTCCTCTTCTTCTCCTATTTCTTATTCTTCTTCTTCTTCTCCTTCTTCTTCTACTTCCTATTCTTCTTCTTCGTCTTCTTCTTTTTCTTCTTCTTCTTCTTCCCTTCTTCTTTTTGTTCTTCTTCTTCTCCTTCTACTCTTCTTCTTCTAATTTTTCTTCTTCTTCTTCTTCTTCTTCATCATCATCATCTTCATCATCATCATCTTCTTCTTCTTCTTTTTTTCTTCTTCTTCTTCATCATCATCATCTTCTTCTTCTTCTTCTTCTTCTTCTTCTTCTTTTTAATCTTCTTGTTCATCTTCTTCTTCTTCTTCTACTTCCTCTCCTTCTCCTTCTTCTTCTTCTTCTTCTTCTTCCTCTTCTTCTACTTCTTCTTGTTCTTCTTCTTTTTCTTCTTAATAATATTCTTCCTCTCCTTCTTCTTCTTCTTGTTCTTTTTTCTTCCTCTTAATCTTCATCTTTCTTTTCTTCATCCCCTTGTTCTTCCTCTTCTTCATTTTATCTTCTACTTCTTCTTTTTCTTCTTCTTCCTCTTCCTCTTCTTGTTCTCCTCCTCCTCCTCCACCTCCTCTTTCTGTTTCTTCTTCTTCTTTGTCTACTTCTGCTTCTTCTACTTCATCTTTTTCATCTTCTTCTTCTTCTTCTTCTTCTTCTCCTCCTACTACTTCTTTTTCCTCCACTTCTTCTTCATCATCTTTTTCTTCTTCTTCTTCTTCTTATTCTTATTTTTGTTGTTGATGCTCTTCTTTTTCTTCTTCTTCTTCTTCTTCATCCTCTACTTCATATTCATCTTGTTCTTCTTCTAATTCTTCTTCTTCATCATGTTCTTCTTCTTCTTCTTCTTTTTCCTTCTCTTCTTCTACTTTTACTTGTTCTTTTTCTTCTAATTCTTCTTCTACTTCTTCGTCTTCTCATTCTTGTTGTTTATATTTTTATTCTTCTTCTTCTTCTGCTTCTTCTTCCTCTTCTTCTTCTTCTATTTGCTCTTCTTCTTCTTTTTCTTTTTCTTTTTTTCTCCTTTGTCCACTTCTTCTTCTTCTTCTTCTTCTTTTTCTGTATCTTCTAAATCTTCTTCTTCTTGTTCTACTTCTTATTCTCCTCCTTTCACAACTTATTATTATAATTATTATTATTATTATTATTATTATTCTCCTTCTTCTCCTACTTCTCCTACTTCTCCTACTCTTTCTTCTCCTTCTTCTCCTCCTTCTCCTTCTTCTTCTTCTTCATCATCATCTTCTGCTTCTTCATCTTCTTCATGATCCTCTTCTTCTTTTTCTTTTTCTTCTTCTTCTTCTTCTTCTTCTTCATCTCCTTCTTCTTCCTCTTCTTCATCTTCTTATTCTTCATCTCTTCTTCTTCATCATCATCATCTTCTTCTTGTTCTTCTTCTTCTACTTCTTCTTCTTCTTCTTCTTCTTCTATTACTTGTACTTCTTCTTCTTCTTATTTTGCTTTTTCTTCCCCTACTTCTTCTTCCACTTCATCGTCTTCCTCTTCTTCTTCTTCATTTCTTCTTCTTCATTTCTTCTTCTTCACCCTCTACTTCATATTCATCATGTTCTTCTTCTAATTCTTCTTCTTCATCATGTTCTTCTTCCTTGTCTTCATGTTCTTCTTCTTCTTCTTCTTTTTCCTTCTCTTCTTCTACTTTTACTTGTTCTTTTTCTTCTAATTCTTCTTCTACTTCTTCGTCTTCTCGTTCTTGCTGTTTATATTTTTATTCTTCTTCTTCTTCTTCTTCTGTTTCTTCTTCCTCTTCTTCTTCTTCTTCTATTTGCTCTTCTTCTTTTTCTTTTTCTTTTTTTCTCCTTTGTCCTCTTCTTCTTTTTCTGCATCTTCTAAATCTTCTTCTTCTTATTCTACTTCTTCCTCTTATTCTCCTCCTTTCACAACTTATTATTATAATTATTGTTATTATTATCATTATTATTCTCCTTCTTCTCCTTCTTCTCCTACTCTTTCTTCTCCTTCTTCTCCTCCTTCTCCTTCTTCTTCTTCATCATCATCTTCTCCTTCTTCATCTTCTTCATGATCCTCTTCTTCTTTTTCTTTTTCTTCTTCTTCTTCTTCTTCTTCGTCTTCTTCTTCCTATCCTTCTTCTTCCTCTTCTTCATCTTCTTGTTCTTCATCTCTTCTTCTTCATCATCATCATCTTCTTCCTGTTCTTCTTCTTCTACTTCTTCTTCTTCTTCTTCTTCTTCTATTACTTGTACTTCTTCTTCTTCTTATTTTGCTTTTTCTTCCCCTACTTCTTCTTCTTCCACTTCATCGTCTTCCTCTTCTTCTTCTTCATTTCTTCTTCTTCTTCCTCTTCTTTTTCTTCTTAACCTTTTTCTTCCTCTTCTTCTACTTCTTCATTTTCTTAGTCTTTTTCTTTTCCTTCTTTTGATTCTTCTTCTTCAACTTCTTCGTCTTCTTCTTCTTCTTCTACTTCTTCTTCGTCTACTTCTTCTTCTTCTTCTTCTTCTTCTTTGTCTTCTTTTTCTTCTACTACTTTTTCTTCTTTGCCTACTTCTTCTATGTTTTCTTCTTCTTCTTCGTCTTCTTCTTCTTTTACTTCTTTGATTTTTTCTTCTTCTTCTTCTTCTTCTTCTTTTCTTCATCTTCTCTTTCTTCTTCTTCTTATTGTTGTTCCTCTTCTTTTTTAACCTGTTCTTCTTCTTATTCTTCATCTTTTGTTGCTTATTCTTCTTCTTTTGCTTCTTTTTTTTCCATCTTCTTCTTCTTCCTCTTCTTCTACTACTTCATCTTCTTTTTCGTCATCTTCTTCTTCTTCACCTTCATCCTCTTCTTCTTCTTCTTCTTCTTCCACTTCTTCTTCTTCTTACACTTCTTTGTCTTCATCTTCTTCGTCTTCTTCTTCTTCTTCATCGTCTTCTTCTTCATCTTCTTCTTCTTCTTCTTCTTCTTCTTTTGTTTTTGTTCTTGTTCTTGTTCTTCTTCTTCCGTCTCTCGACTTCTTCGACTTCTTCGACTTCTTCATCTTCTTCTTCCTTTTCTTCTTTGCCTTTCCATTCCTCTTTTTCTTCTTCTTCTTCATCTTGTTCGACTTCTTCTTCTTCTTCCTCTTCTTGATCTTCTTATTCTTCTTCTTCTTCTTCTTCTTCTTCTTTCCTATCTTCTCTTTCTCCTTCTTCTTCTTCTTCTTCTTCTTTTTCTTCTTGTTTTTCTTCTATTTCTTCTTCTTCTTCTTTTTCTTCTTGTTTTTCTTCTATTTCTTCTTCTTCTTCTTTTTCTTCTTTTTATTTTTCCTCTCCTTCTTCTTCATCATCATCTTCCCCTTCCTCTTCTCTTCCTCCTCATTTTCATCATCTTCTTCTTTGGCTTCAACTTCTTCTTCTTATTCTTCTTCTTCTTCTTCCACTTCTTCATCTTTTTCCACTTCTTCTTTTTCTTCATCTTCTTGTTCTTCGTCTTTGTTTTCTTCTCTTTCTTCTTCTTCATCTCTCCTTCTTCTTTTCTTCTTCTTCTTCATCATCTTCTTCTTCTTCTTGTTCTACTACTTCTTCATCTTCTTCATCCTCTTCTCCTTCTTCGTCGTCCTCCTCCTCTTCTTCTTCTTCTTCTTCTTTTAATTCTTCTTCTTCCTCCTCCTCTTCTTCTTCTTCTTCTTTTCTTCATCTTCTTCTTCTTTGTCCTCTTCGTCATCTTCTTCTTCATCTTCTTTTGCTTCTCCTTTTTCTTCTTCTTCGTCTTCTTCTCCCACTTTTCCTGTTCTTCCTATTCTTCTTCTTCTTCTTCTCCTACACCTTCTTCTTCTTCTTCTTCTTCTTTTTCCATCTTCATCTTCTCATTCTTCTACTTCAACTTCCACTATTTCTTCTTCTTCTTCTTCTACTACTACTACATCTACTTCTTTTCTTTCTTCTTCTTTTACTTCTTCTTATTCTTCTTCTGCTTCTTCCTTTTCTTACTCTTCTTCTTCTTCTTCTTCTTCCCTTTCTCCTCCTTCTCCTTCTTCTTCTTCTTCTTCTTCATCATCATCTTTTACAACTTCTACTTGAACTTCTTCTTCTTCTTCTTCCCCTTGTTTGTCTTCTTCTTCTTCTTCTTCCTCTTCTTCTTATTGTTCCCCTTCTTCTTCTTCCACTTCGTCTTCTTCTTCTTCTTCCTCTCTTCTTCTTCTTCTTCTTCTTCCTCTTTTTCTACAACATCTTCTTCTTCTTCTTTCTTATAGCTTCTACTTCTACTTTTACATCATTTTCATCATCATCTTCTTCTTCTTCTTCTTCCTCTTTTGCATCTTCTTCTTTTTCGTCTTCTTCCTCATAGTCCTCTTCTTCTTTGTCTTCTTCTTTTTCTTCTTCTTCTGGTTCTTCTTCTTCCTCTTCTTCTTCTTCTTCTTCTTCTCCTTCCACTTCTTCTTTTTCTTCTTCATCTTCTGCTTCATCATCTTCATCTTTTTCTTCTTCTTCTTCTTCTCCTTCTTCTTTTTCTTCTTGACCTTCTCCTTCTACTTCTTCTTCCTCTTCTTTTTCTTCTTCTACTCCTTGTTCATCATCATCATCTTCTTCTTCTTCTTCCTCTTCTTCTTACTCATCTTCTTCTTCATCTTCCTCTTCTACTTTTCTTTTTCGTCATCTTCTTCTTCTTCATAATCTCCTTCTTCTCGCTCTTCTACTTCTTCATCTTCTTCCACTTCTTCTTCCTGTTCTTCTTGTTCTTCTTCTTGTTGTTCTTCTTCTTCGTCTACTTCTTCTTCTTTATCTTCTTCTTCTTCTTCGCTATCATCATGTTTTTCTTCTCCTTCTCTTTCTTCATCTTCTCTGTCTTCTTCTTCTTCTTCTTCTCCTTTTTCTCCTTCTCCTTCTTCCTCTTCTTCTTTTTCTCCTTCTTCTTCTTCTTCCTTTTCTTATTCTCCTAATATTTCTTCATCTTCTTCTTCTTCTTCTACTACTACTACTTCTATTTCTTCTTCTTCTTCTTCTACTTTGACTTTTCTTCTTCTTCTTCTACTTCCTCTTCTTCTTCTTCATCTTCTCCTTCTTCTCCTTCTCCTTCTTCTTCTTCTTCTTCTTCTTTTTCTTCTTCTTCTTTTTCTTCTTCTTCTTTTGGTTCTTCTTCATTTTCTTCATCTTTTTCTAATTCTTCTTCTTGTTCTTCGTCTCATTCTTCTTCTCGTTCTTCTTCTTCTTCTTCTTCTTCTTCTTCATCTTCTTCTTCTTCTTCTTCCTCTTCTTCAAATTGTTGTTCTTCATCTCTCCTTTTTCCTTATTTCCTCTTCTTCTACATCTTCTTCTTCTACTTCTTCTTCTTCCTCCACTTTTTTTTCCCTTACTTCATCTTCTTCTTCTACTTTTTTATCTTATTTTTCTACTTCTTATTATTGTTATTATTATTATTATTATTATTATTATTATTATTTTTCTTCTTCTTCTTCTTCTTCTTTGTATTCTTCTTCCTCTTCTTCTTCCCTTCTTATTCTTCATTTTATCTTCTTCGTCTTCATGTTCTTCTTCTTCTTCTTATTCTTCTTTTTCTTCTCTTTCTTCGTCTAATTCTTCTTTTTTTTCTCTTCTTCTTTTTCTTCATCTTTTTCATATTATTATTATTATTATTATTATTATTATTATTATTATTATTCCTCTTCTTCTTTTTCTTCTTATTTTTCTTCTTGTTCCCCTTCTTATTATTCTTCTTCTTCACCTTCTTCATCCTCTTCTTCTACTTCTTCTCCTTTGTCTTCTTTTTCTTCTTCTTCTTCTTCTTCCTCCACCTCCTTACCTTCTTCTTCCTCTTATTCTTCTTCTACTACATTTTCTTCTTCCTCTTCTTCTTCATCTTCTTCTTCTTCGTCTTCCACTTGTTTGTCTCTTCTTCTTCTTCTTCTTCTTCTTCTTTTGCTTCTTTTTCTTCTTCTTCCTCTTCTTCTTCTTCCTTTTCTATGTTTTCTTTATTTTCTTCTTCTTCCTCTTCTTCTTCTTTATATTCTTCTTCTTCTTCTTCCTCTTCATTATCATCACCATCTTCTTCTTCTTCTCCTCCCCCTCCTTCTAATTCTTCGCCTTCTCTTACTTTGCCTTCTTCCTCTTCATCTTCTTCTTCTTCTTCTTCTTCTTCTTTTTCTTCATTTTTTCTTCTTCTACTAGTTCTTCTTCTTCTTCTTCGTCATCTTTTTCTTCTTCTTATTGTCTTCTTCTTCTTTTATTTTTCTTCTTATTCTTCTACTACTTCTTCTTTTTCTTCTTTGTCTTCTTCTTCTCCATCATATTCCCCATCATCATCATCTTCTTCTTCTTCTTCTTCTTCATCTTTTTCTTTTTCTTCCTCTTCTCCTTCTTCTTCTTCCTCCTACTCTTCTTCTACTCCATCTACTTATTCTTCTTCTACATCTTCTTTTTCTTCTCCATCAACTTGTTCTTCGTTTTCTTCTCCATTTTCTCCTTCTTTTTCTCCTTCTTCTTCTTCTCCTACTTCTCCTTTTACCTCTCCTTCTTCTTCTTCTTCTTCTTCTTCTTCTTCTTCGCCTTCTAATTCTAGTTCTTCTTCTTCCTTTTCTTCATCTTCCTCTTCTTCTTCGTCTTCTTCTTCTTCTTCATCTTCTTCTTCTTCCTCTTCTTCTTCCTCCTCTTCTTCTTCTTCCACTTCTTCTTCTCCCTCTTCTTCATCTTTTTCTTGTTTTTCTTCATTTTCTTCTTCTTATTCTTCATCTTCCTCTTCATCATCACCATCAACTTCTTCTTCTACTTCATCTTCTTCTTTTTCTCCATCTTCTTGTTGTTCTTATACTACCCGTTCTTCTTCTTCTTCCTCTTCTCCTTCTTCTTCTTCTTCTTCTTCTTCTTCCTCTTTTTCTTCTTCTTCTACTTGTTCTTCTTCTTCTTCTACATCTTCTTCTTCCACATCTTCTTCTTCTTCTTCTTTTTCTTCTTCTTCTTCTTCTTCTTATTCTTCATCTTTTTTTTTCTCATTCTACTTCTTCTTCTTCTTCTTCTCCTTCTTCTCCTTCTTTTTCTCCTTCTTCTTCTTCTCCATCTTCTACTCCATCTTCTCTTCTTCTTCTTCTTCATCTTCTTCTTCTTTGCCTACTTCTTCTTCTTCTTCTTCTTCTTCCACTTCTTCTTTGTCTTCTTCTTCGTCTTCTCATTCTTCACCTCATCTTCTTCATCTTCTTCTTCTTTTTGTTCTTCTTCATCTTCTTCTTCTTCTTTTTTTTGTTCTTCTTCCTCCTCTTCTTCTTCTTCTTCCTTTTTGTCTTCTACTTCTTCTTCATCTTCTTCTTTTTCTTCTACTTCTTCTTCCTATTCTTCTTCCTCTTTGTCCTTTTCTTCTTCTTTGTCTTCTTGTTTTTGCCTTCTCCTTCTTATCTTCTTCTTATTATTCTTCTTTGTATTCTTCTTATTCTGTGTCTCCATCATCATCTTCTTCTTCTTTTTCTTCTTTTTATTCTTCTTCTATTTCTTCTTTTTATTCTTCTTCTTTTTCTTCTTCTACTTCTTGTTCTTCTTCTTCTTCCTCTTCCTCTACTTCTATTTCTTCGTCATCTGTTGTTCTTTTTCTTCTTCTTCTTCTTATTTTCCTTCCTCTACTTTTTCTTCTTCTTCCCCTTTTACTTCTTCTTCTTCTTCTTCTTCTTCTTAGTCTCCTTCTTCTTCTTTTTCTTCTTCTTCTCCTTCCATTTCTTCATCTTTTTCTGCTTTGTCTTCGTCATCTTCCTCTTAGTCTTTCTTACCTTCTTTTTATTCTTCTTCTTCTTCTTCTTCTTTTACCTCTTCTTATTCTTCATCATCTTTTTCTTTTTCTGCTTCGTCCTCTTCCTCTTCTACTTCTTCTTTTTATTCTTCTTTGTTATCATCATCAACATTTTCTTCATCATCTTCATCTTCTTCTTCTTCCTCTTCTTCATCTTCTTCTTCTTCTTAATCATCTTCTTCTTCTTGTTATTATTCTTCTTCTTTTTCTTCTTCTTCTTCTTCTTCTACTCCTAGTTTTTCCTCTTCTTCTTCTTCTTCTTCTTCTTCTTTTTGTTCATCTATTTGATCGTCATCATGATCTTCCTCTTACTTTTATTATTATTATTATTATTATTATTTTTATTACTATTATTATTATTACTATAATTATTATTATTATTATTATTATTATTATTATTCTTCGTCTTCTTCTTCTTCTTCTTCGTATTCTTCTTCCTCTTCTTCTTCTCTTCTTTTTCTTATCCTTCATCTTATCTTCTTCGTCTTCATGTTCTTCTTCTTCTTCTTTTTCTTCTCTTTCTTCCTCTAATTCTTCTTTTTCTTCTGTTCTTCTTTTTCTTAATCTTTTTCATCTTATTATTATTATTATTATTATTATTATTATTATTATTCCTCTTCTTCTTTTTCTTCTTCTTCCCCTTCTTATTATTCTTCTTCTTCATCTTCTTCATCCTCTTCTTCTACTTCTTCTTCTTTGCCTTCTTTTTCTTCTTCTTCTTCTTCTTCCTCCACCTTTTTACCTTCTTCTTCTTCTTATTCTTCTTCTACTACATTTTCTTCTTCCTATTCTTCTTCATCTTCTTCTTCTTCGCCTTCCACTTGTTTGTCTCTTTTTCTTCTTCTTTTTCTTCTTCTTCTTCTTCTTCTGCTTCTTTTTCTTCTTCTTCCCCTTCTTCTTCTTTCTTTTCTACGTTTTCTTTATTTTCATCTTCTTCCTCCTCTTCTTCTTCTTCTTCTTATTCCTCTTCATTATCATCATCTTCTTCTTCTTCTTCTCCTCCTCCTCCTTCTAATTCTTTGCCTTCTCTTACTTTGCCTTCTTCCTCTTCATCTTCTTCTCCTTCTTCTTCTTCTTCTTCATTTTTTCTTCTTCTACTAGTTCTTCTTCTTCATTTTCTTCTTCTTCTTCTTCGTCATCTTTTTCTTCTTCTTGTTCTTCTTCTTCTTGTTCCTCTTCTTCTTCCTCTTTCTCTTCATTTACTACTTCGTCAATTTTTTGTTTTTCCTCTTTTTCTTTTTATTATTTTCCTTCCTCTATGTTTTCTTCTTCTTCCTCTTCTACTTCTTCTTCTTCTCCCCTTCTTGGTCTTCTTCTTCATGTTCTTTTTCTTCTTCTTCCTCTGCTTCTTCTTCTTCCACTTCTTTATCTTTTTCTTCTTTGTCTTCATCTACTTCCTTTTAGTCTTCCTCACCTTCTTTTTATTCTTCTTCTTTTTCTTCTTTTACTTTTTCTCACACATCATCATCATCTTCTTCTTCGGGTTCTTCATCTTCTTCCCTTTCTTCTTGAACTTCTTCTTCTTCTTTGCCTTCTTCTTCTCTTTATCCTTCTCCTTCTTCTTCTTCTTCTTCTCCTTGTTCTTTAACTTCTCCTTCTTCTTCTTCTTCTTCTTGTTCTTCTTCTTCTTCTTCTTCTTCTTCTTCTTCCTCTTCTTCTTCTTTTTTGCCTTCTTCTTCTTCAACTTTTTCTTGTCCTTCATCTTCTTCTTTTTCTTCGTGTTATTCTTCTTCTTATTCTTCATCTTCTTCCTCATGA
>JAIUJO010000531.1:0-2500 GCA_023846275.1 Vanilla planifolia
CCTTCTTCTTCTTCTCATCCTTCTTCTTCTAGTTTTTCTTCTTCTTCTTCATCATCATCATCTTCTCCTTCTTCTTCTTCTTCTTCTTCTTCTTCGCCTTCTTCTTCTTCTTCATCATCGTCACCACCATCTTCTTCTTCTTCTTCTTCTTCTTCTCCTACTTATTCTCCTTTTTGTCCTTCTTCTCCTTCTTCTTCTTCATCTTTTTCTTCTTATTCGTCTTCTTCTTAAACTTCTTCTACTTCTTCTTCTTCTTCTTCTTCTTCTTCTTCTTCTTCATCTCCTTCTTCTTCTTCTTTGACTTCTTTTTTTCTTCCCCTTCTTCTACTTCTTCTTTTTCTCGTCCTTTTTCTTCCTCTTCTTCTTATTCTTCTTCTTCTTCTTCTTTTTCTTCTTTTTCTTCTTTTTCTTCTTCTTATTCTTCTTCTACTTGTTCTTCTTCTTCTACTTCTTCTTCGTGTTCTTCCTCTACTTGTTCTGCTTCTTCTTCATCTTCTTTTCCTCTTCTTCTTCTTCTTCTTCTTCTTCTTCTTTGCCTTCTTCTAATTCTTCTGCTTTGTCTTCGTCGACCTTCTCTTCTTGCTCCTCTTGATCTTGTTTTTTCTTCTTCTATTTCATCACCTTCCTCTTCTTCTTCGTCTACCTCTTCTTCCCTACTTCGTCTTCTTCTTCTTCTTCTTCTTCTTCTTCATTTTCTTCTACTTCTTCTTCTTCTTCATCATCATCATCATCTTCTTCTTCTTCTCCTTCTCCTTTTGCTTCTTATCCTCCTCCTTCTTCATCTTCTTCTCCTTTTTCTTCTTCATCTTCTTCATCTTCTTCTACTTCTCTTCTTCTTCTTCTTCTTCTTCTTCTTCTTCTTAGCGTTATTCTTCTTCTTCTTAGCGTTATTCTTCTTCATCATCATCAACATCACCTTCTTCTTCTTCTTCTTCTTCTTCCTCTTCTTCTTCTTCTTTGCCTTCTTCACCATTATCTTCTTCTTCTTCTTCTTTGCCTACTTCTTCTTCTTATTCTTCTTCTTCTTCTTCTTCTTCTTATTCTTCTTATTGTTCTTCTTCTTCTCCTTCTTCTTCTTCTCTTCCTTCTTCTCATTTTTCTTCTTCTTCTTCATCTTCATCTTCTTCTTCTTCTTCTTCTTCTTCTTCTTCTTCTCCTTCTTCTTCTTCTTCATCATCATCATCACCATCTTCTTATTCTTCTTCTTCTTCTTCTTCTTCTTCTTCTGCTTCTACTTCTTCTCCTTCTTGTCCTTCTTCTCCTTCTTCTTCTTCTTCTTATTATTCTTCTTCTTCTTCTTCTTCTTCATCTTCTTCTACTTCTTCTTTTTCTTCTACTTGTTCTTCTTCTTCTTGTTCTTCTTCTTCTTCTTCTTCTTCTTCTTCTTCTTCTTCTTCTTCTTCTTCTTCTTCTTCTTCTTCTTCTTGTCCTTCTCCTTCTTCTTCTTATTTGACTTCTTCTTCTTTTCCTTCCCCTTCTTTTATTTCTTCTTTGTCTCGTTCTTTTTCTTTTTCTTCTTATTCATCTTCTTCTTCTTCTTCTTCTTCTTCTTCTTTGTCTTCTTTTTCTTCTTCTTATTCTTCTTTTTGTTGTTCTTCTTCCTCTACTTCTTCATGTTCTTCCTCTTCTTTTTCTTTTCCTCTTCTTCTTCTTCTTCTTCTTCTTCTTTGTCTTGGTTTACTTCTTCTTCTTTGTCTTTGTCAATCTTCTATTCTTCTTGCTCCTCTTGATCTTTTTTCTTCTTCTTTTCAATCACCTTCCTCTTCTTCTTCGTTTACTTCTTCTTGCCCTACATTTTCTTCTTCTTCTTCTTCTTGTTCATTTTCTTCTGCTTCTTCTTCTTCTTCTTCTTCTTCTTCTTATTCCTCTTCTTGTTCATCTTCTTCCTCTACTTCTTCTTCTTCTTCTTCTTCTTCTTTGTGTTCTTCTGCTTCTTCTTCTCTTTCTTTATCTTCGTGAACCTTTTCTTCTTCTTGGTCCTCTTGATCTTCTTCTTTCTACTTTTTCATCACCTTCCTCTTCTTGTTCGTCTACTTCTTCTTCCCCTACTTCTTCTTCTTGTTCTCCTTCTTCTTCTTCATCTCCTCACCATCTTCTCCTTCTACTTCTTCTTGTTCTTGTTATGCTTCTTCCTCTCCTTCTACTTCATCCTCTTTGTTTCTTCTTTATCTTATTCTTCTTCTACCTCTTCTCCTTCTTCTACTTCTTCATCACCTTCTTTTTCTTTTTCTTTGACTTCTTCTTCTTCTACCTCTTCTTCTTCTTCTACTTCCTCTACTTCTTCTTCACAATCTTCTTCTTCTTCTTCTTCTTTGTTTCTTCTTCATCTTACTCTTCTTCTTCCTCTTCTTCCTCCTCTTCTTCTTTTTCTACTTCTTCATCACCTTCTTTTCTTTTTCTTTGTCTTCTTCTTCTTCTACCTCTTCTTCGTCTTCAACTTCCTTTTCTTCTTCCTCTCCTTCTTCATCATCTTCTTCTTCTTCTTCAACTTCTTCTTCTT
>JAIUJO010000531.1:12500-17500 GCA_023846275.1 Vanilla planifolia
TTCTTTTTCTTAATCTTCTCCTTCTTCGTCTTCTTATTCCTCTTCTTCTTCTTTGTCTTCTTCTTCTTTCACTTCTTCTTCCTCCTCTTCTTAATATTTTTCTTCTTCCTTTTATTCCTCTCCTTCTTCTTCCTGTTCTTCTATTTCTTCTTCTTCGTCCTCTTCTTCTTCATCTTTTTCTTCTTCTTCTTCCTTCTCTTCTTTTTGCTTTAGTTCTACTTCTTCTTCTTCTTCTTCTTTTTCTTCTTGTTCTTCTTCTTCTTCTGCTTCTTCTTCTTTATCTTCCTCTAGTTCTCCTTCTATTTAACCGTATCCTTCTTTATTTTCTTCTCCTCCTTCTTATTCTTCTTCTTCTTTTTCATTCTTCTTCTTCTCCTTCTTCTTCTTCTCCTTGTTCTTTTTCTTCTTCTTCTTCTTCAACATATTATTCTTCATCTTCTTCTCCTTCTTCTTCTCTTTTCCCTTCTCCTTCTTCTTCTTTCTCTTCTTCAACTTCTTCTTCTTCTTCTTCTTTTTCTTCTTCCTCTTCTTTTTCGTCTTCTTCTTCTTGTTCTTCCTTCTCTTCTACTACTTCTTGTACTTTTTCTTCTTCTTCTTCATCATCATCATCTACTTCTTCTTCTTCTTCTTCTTCTTCTTCTTCTTTTGTGTCTTCTTCTTCTTCTTCTTCTTCAACTTCGTCTACCTCTTCTTCATCTTCTTCTTCTACTTCTTCTTCTTCGTCTTCATCTACTTTTTCTTCGTCTTCATCTTCTTTTTCTTGTTCTTCCTCTTCTTCTTCTTCTTCTCCTCCTACTCCTCCTTTTTCTCCATCTTCTTCTACTCCTTTTTCTTCTTCTTCTTCTTCTCCTTCTTTTGCTTCTTCTTCTTCTTCTCCTTCATCTTCTTCATCTTCTTCTTCTTCTTCTTTTCCTTCTTTTTCATCATCATCATCGTCTTCTTCTTCTTCTTCTTTGTATTTTTCTTCTTATTCTCATTCTTCTTCTTTGTCATCTTATTATTATTCTTCTTCTTTTTTTGCTTCTTTATCTTCTTCTTCTTCTTCGTCTTCTTCTCTTTCTTCTTTGCCTTCTTCTTCGTCGACTTCTTCTTCTTCTTTTTCTTCTTCTTCTACTTCGTCATCTTCTTCTTTTTCTTCTCCAACTTTTGCTTCTTCTTCTTCTTCTTCTTCATGTTCTTCTTTGTCTTATTATTATTCTTCATTTTCTACTTTGCCTTCTTCTTCTTCTTCTTCTTCTTCTCCTCCTCCTACTTCCTCTCCTTCTTCTCCTTCTTCTATTACTTCTTTTTCTTCTTCTTCTTCTTCTTCATCTTGTCTTCTTCTTCTTCTTCTTCTTCTTCATCTTGTCTTCTTCTTCTTCTTCTTCTTCTTCTTCTTCTTCTTCTTCTTCAACTTCCTCTTCTTCTACTTCTTGTTCTTTTTCATCTTCTTCTTCTTCTTCTACTACTACTACTTTTTCTTCTTCTTCTTTTTCTTCTTCTTCTACTTCTTTTTCTTCTTCATCTTCTTCTTCTTCTTCGTCTTCATCATTTTCTTCTTCTTCTTCTTCTTCGTCTCTGTCTTCTTCTTCTTCTTTTTCTTCTTTCTCTTATCATACTTTTTCATCTTCTTGTTCTTCATTTTATTTCTCTTCTACTACTTCTTCTTCTTCTTCTTCTTCTTCTTCTCCTGCTCCTCCTTCTACTTGTCCTTCTTCTTCTTCTTTTCATATTTTTCTTATTCTTCTTCTTCTTTTTCTCCTTTTTATTCATCTTTTTTTCCTCCTTCTTCTTCTCCTTCTCCATCTTCTTATTATTATTCTTCTTTTACTACTACTACTACTACATCTTCTTTTTCTTCTACTTCTTCTTCTCATTCTCCTTCTCGTTCTTTTTCTCTTCTTCTTCTTCTTCTTCTTCTTCTTCTACTTGCTTTTATTCTTCTTGTTCTTCTTCTTCTTTTTGTCTTCTTCTTCTTCTTCTTCTTCTTCTACATGTATTCCTTCTTCTTCTTCTACTTTGTCTTCATCTTCTTTTTCTATTTCTTGTTCATCTTCTTCTTCTTCTCCTCCTCCTCCTACTACTTCTTTTTCAACATCTTTTTTTCTCCTTCTTCTTCAACTCCTTCTTCTTCTTCTTTTTGTTGTCCTTCTTCTTCTGCTACATGTTCTTTTTCTTCATCTACGTCCTCTCATTCTCCTTCTCGTTCTTCTCTTCTTCTTCTTCTTCTTCTTCTCCTTCTTTTTCTTCTTCTTCTTCTTCTTCTTCTGCTTCGTATACTTCTTCTTCTTCCTCTTCTTCTTTTTCTTCTTTGTTTTCGTCATCATCTTATTCTTCTTCTTCTTCTTTGTCTTCTTCTTCTTCTTCTTCTTCTTCTTCTTCTTCTTCTACTTCTTCTTCTTGTACTACTCCTTCTTCTTCTTCTTCTTTGCCTTCTTCTTTTTCCTCTTTGTCTTCATCTTCTTTTTCTTCTTCTTCTTATTTATCATCATCATCTTCTTCTTCTTCTAATACTACTTTTTCTTCATCTTCTTCTTCTACTTCTTCTTCTATTTCTTCTTCATCTTCTTCTTCTTATTCTTCTTTGTCTTCTTATTCTTCTTCATCATTTTCTTCTTCACATTCTTCTTCTTGTTCTTGTTTTTTGTTGTTGTTGTTTTTCTTCATCTTCTTCTTCTTCTTCCTCTTCTTCTCCTCCTTCTCCTCCTCCTTCTCTTCTTCTTCTTCTTCTTCCTCTTCAGCTTCCTCTTCTTCTTCATCTTCTTCTTTTACTTCTTCTTCATCTTCATCATCATCATCAACATCTCCTTCTTCTTCTTGTTCTTCTTTTTTGTCTTCTTCTTCTTCTTCTTCTTTTTCTTCTTCTTCTTCTTCTTCCTCTACTTCTTCTTCTTCATCTTCATCTTCATCTTCTTCTTCTTCTACTTCTTCTTCTTCTTCCCTTTCGTCTTCTTCTTCTTCTTCTTCTTCTTCTTCTTCTTCTCTTTTCTTCTTCTTCTTCTTCTTCTTCATTTTCTCCTTCTTCTTCTCCTTCTTCTACTTTTTCTTCTTCTTCCTTATCTTCTTCTTGTTCTTCTACTTCTTATTCCTTTTTTTCTTCTTTACCTTCTTATTTTCTTTTTCTTCTTCCTGATCTTATTATTCCTCTAATTCTTCTTCTTCTACTTCCAATTATTCTTCTTCTTCATTTTCTTCTTGTTCTTCTTCTTCTTTTTCTTCCCTTTCGTTTTCTTCTTCGTCTTCTTCTTCTTCTCTTTTTTTCTTCTTTTGCTTCTTCATCTTTTTCTTCTTAATTTTCTCCTTCTTCTTCTTCTCCTTCTTATTCTCATTCTTCTACCTCATTTTCTCCTTCTCGTACTTCTTCTTCTCCTTCTTCTTCATCTTAATCTTTTTCTTTTACTTCCCATTCCTTTTTTTCCTCATCTTCTTACCCTTCTTTTTCTTCTTCTTCTTCTTCTTCTTTTTGATCTTATTATTCTTCTAATTCTTCTTCTTCTACTTCTAATTCTTCATCTTCTTCTTCTTCTTCTTCTACTACTTCTTTGTCTTCATCTTCTTTTTCTTCTTCTTCTTTGTCTTCTTCTTCACCTTCTTCTTCTTCTTCTTCTTCTCCTTCTTCTTCTTCTTCTTCTTCCTCTTCTTCTTCTTCTACTTCTTCTTCTTCTTCTTCTTCTTCTTCTTCTCCTTCTCTATCTTACTCTTATTCTTCTTCGTCTTCTTGATCTTCTTCTTCTTCTTCTTCTTCTTCTTCCACGTCATCATCAAAATCTCCTTCTTCTTCTTCTTCTTTTTCTTCTTCTTCTTCTTCTTCTTCTTGTTCTTCTTGTCATTCCTCTTTTTCTTCTTCTACTTCTTCTTCTTCTTCTTCTACTTCTTCGTCTTCTTCTTCTTCTTTTTCTTCTTCTTCTTCTTCTTCTTCTTCTTCTTCTACTTCTTCTTCTTCTTCTTCTTCTTCTTCTTCTTCTTCTTGTACTCCTTCCTCTTCTTCTTCTCCTTCTTTTTCTTCTAGTTCTTTTTCTTCTTCTTCTTTGCGTCTTCGATCTTCATCATCTTGTTCTTCTTCTTCTTCTTTTTCCTCTACTCCTTCTTCGTCCTCTCCTTTATCTTATCCTTCTTCTTCTTCTTTTTCTTTTTCTTCTTTTCTTCTTCTTCTTCTTCTTCTTCTCTTTCTCCTTCTTCTCCTTCTTTTCTTCCTTTTCTTCTTCGGCTTCTTCTACTTCGTATTCTTCTTCTTCTTCTTCTTCTTCTATGCCTCTTCTTCTACTTTTTCGTCTTCTTCTTCTTTTTCTTTTTCTTCTTATCCATCATCTTCTTCGACGTCAACCTCTTCTTCTTCTTCTTTTTCTACTTCATTGTCTTCTTCTTCGCCTTGTTCTTCTTCTTTTTCTTCTTTGTCTTCTTCTTCTTCCTCTTCTTCTTCTTCTTCCTATTCTCCTTCTTCTTCTTCTTCTTCCTCTTCTTCTACATCTTTGCCAACTTCATTATCATCATTATCATTTTCTTCTTCTTCTTCTTCTTATTCCTTTTTTTGTTCTTCTTCATCTTCTTGGCTTTCTTCTTGTTGTTCTTCTTCTTCTTCTTCTTTTTCTTCTTATTTTTCTTCTTCTTATTCTTCTTCTTCTTCTTCTTCCTTTTATTCTTCGTATTCTTCTTTGACTTCTTCTTCTTCTTCTTCCTTTTCTTCTTCCTCTTCTTCTTCTTCTTCTTCTTCTTCTACATCTTCTTCTTCTTCTTCTTCTTCAACTTCTTCTTCTTCTTCTTCTTCTTCTTCTTCTTCTTCTTCTTTGACTCTTCCTCCTTCATCTTGTTCTTCTTCTTTGTCTTCTTCGTCTTCTTATTCTTGTTCTGCCTCTCCATCTTTTTCTTCTTCTTCTTCATCATCATCATCTTCTTTTCCTTCTTCTTTGTCTTCGTCTTCTTCTCCTTCTTCTTCTTGTACTTCTTCTTCTCCTCCACCTTTTTCTTCTTGTTCTTGTTCTTCTTCTTCTTCTTCTTCTTCTTCTCCTTCATCTCATTCTTCT
>JAIUJO010000531.1:27500-52500 GCA_023846275.1 Vanilla planifolia
CCTTCTTCTTCTTCTTCTTTTTCTTGTTCTTCGTCTTCTTCTTCTTCTTCTTCGTCTTCTACTTCTTCACGTTCTCCTTCATCTTCTGCGCCTTCTTCTTCTTCGTCATCTTTTTCTTCTTCTTTTTCTTCTTCTTCTTCTTCTTCTTCTTCTTCGTCATCTTCTTCTTCCTAAACTTCCTCTTCTTCTCCTTTATCTTCTTTTTCTTCTTCTACTTTGACTTCTTCTTCTTGTTGTTCTTCTTCATCTTCTTCTTCATCGTGTTCTTCTTCTTCTTCTTCATCGTGTTCTTCTTCTTCTTCTTCTTCTTCTTCTTGCCCTTCTTCTTCTTCTTGTTCTTCTTCTTCTTCTTCTTCTTCTCCTCCTCCTCCTCCTCCTCTTCTTCTTCTTTTTCTTCTTCTACTTCTTCTCCATCATATTCTTCATCTTCTACTTCGTCCTCATCATCTTCTTCTTTTACTTCTTCTTCTTCTTATTATTCTTCTTCTTCTTCTTTCTCTTCTTCTACTTCTTCTTCTTCTTCTTCAACTTCTTCTTTTAGTTCTTCTTCTCTTCTTTTTCTTCATCTTCCCCTACTTTTCTTATTCTTCTACTTCTAATTCTTCCTCTTCTTCTCCTTCTTCTTCATCTTCTTTTTCTTTTCCATTTTTTACTTCTTCCACTTCTTCTTTTTTGTCTTCTTCATCTTCTTCTTCAACTTCTTCTTCTTCTTCATAATTTTCTTCTTCTTCGTCTACTTCTTCTTCTTCTCCTTCTTCTTCTCTTCTTCTTCTTCTTCTTCTTCTTCTTCTTCCTTCTTCTTCTCTTCTTTCTTCTTCTTCTTCTTCTCTTCTCCATCTCCTTCTTCTCCTTCTTCTCCTTCTTCATCTCCTCCTTCTCCTTCTTCTCCTTCTTCTTCTTCTTCTTCTTCTTCTTCTTCTTCTTCTACTTCCTCTTCTACGTGTAATTCTTCTTCTTCTTCGCCTTCTTCTTATTCTTCTTCATCTTCTTCTTATTCTTGTTCTCCTTCTTCTTCATCATCTTCCTCTTTTTCTTCTTCTTCTTCTTCTTCTTGTTTTTCTTCTTCATCTACTTCTTCTTCTTCTTCGACATCATCATCATCATCATCTTCTTCTTCCCCTTCTTCTTCTTCTTCTTCCTCTTCTTTTCCTTCCTCTTCCTCTCTACTTCTTCTTCGGCTTCTTCTTCTTCTACTTCTTCTTCTTCTTCTTCTTCTTCATCTTCTTCTTGTTGTTCTTCTTCTTCTTCATCTCCTTCTTCGTCTTCATCATGTTCTACTTCTTCTTCGTCCTCCTCATCTTCTTCAAATTCTTCTCCTTCTTCTTTTTCTTCTTCTTTTACTTCTTCATCTTCTTCTTCTCCTCCTTCATCTTCATCTTCTTTTTCTTTCTTCTTCTTCTTATTCTTATTCTTCTCCGTCTTCATCATCATCTTTTTTCTCTTCTTCTTCTTCTCCTCCTCCTCCTCCTCCTTCATCACCATCTTTTTGTTCTTCTTCCTTCTTCCTTCTTCTTCCTCTTCTTCTTCTTCTTCTTCTTCTTCTTCTTCTAGTTGTTCTTCTTCATCTTCTTCTTCTCCTACTTCTTCTTCTGCTTCTTCTACTTCTTTTATTCCTTCTTTTTCTTGTTCTTCTTCTTCTTTTTCTTCTTCTCCTTCATCTTCATCTACATCTTCTTCTACTTCTTCTACTTCTTCTTCTTCTTCTTCTTCTTCTTCTTTCTTCTTCTTCTTCTTCCTCCTCCACCTCCTCCTCCTCCTCTTCTTCTTCTTCCTCTTTTTTCTTCCTCTTCTTTATCTCCTCTTATTCTTCTTCGTCTTCTTTTTCTTCTTCTTCTTCTTCTTCTTCTTCTTCTTCGTCTTCATCTTCTTCATCTTCTTCTTTTTCTTCCTCTACTTTTCTATTTGTTCTTCTTCTTCATCTCCTTGTCTTCTGTATCTTCTTCTTCTTCTTCTTCCTCCTCCTTTTACACTTCTTCCTCTTCTTTGTCTTCCTCTCCTTAACCTTTTCTTCTTCTTCTTTGTCTTTTTCTTATTATTGTTGTTCTTCTTCTTCTTCATCTTCTTCTTCTGGTTCTTTCTACTTCCTTTTCTTCTTCTTCTTCTTTTTCTTTTTTGGCTTCTTCTTCTTGTTCCTCAACTTCTTCTTCTTCTTCTTCTTCTTCTTCATCTTCTTCCTCTTCTTCTTCTCTACTACTAATTCTACTACTTCTCCTTCTGATTCTTCTTGTTTGCCTACTCCTTCTCCTTCTTCTTCTTCTTCTTCATCTTCTTCTTCCTCTTCTTCTTCTTCCTCTTCCTCTCCTCCTCCTCCTCCATCTCCTACTTTTTCTCTTTTTTCTTCTTCATCTTCGTCTTCCACTTCTTTCTCCTCCTTCATCTTCTTTTTCTTCATTAACTTCTTCTTGCTCTTCTTCATCCTCTTCCTCTTCTTCTTTCTCATCCTCTTCTTCTTCTTCTTCTTCTTCTTCTTCTTCTTCTTCTACTTCATCTCCTCCTTCTTTTTCTTCTTCTTTGCCTTCTTCTTCTTCTTCTTCATATTATTCTTCTTGTCCTTCTTCTTCTACTTCTTCTTCTTCTTCTTCTTCTTGTACCTCTTCTTCTTTTCGCTATTCTTCTTCTTTTTCTTTTAGTGCTTATTGTTCTTCTTTCTTCCACTTCTTCTTTATCTTCATCTTCTTTGTCTTCTTCTTCTTCTTCTTCTTCTATGTCTTCTTCATCTTCTTTTTTTCTTCTTCTTTTTCTTCTTCTTCTTCTTCTTCTTCTTTCCCTTCTTCTTTGCCTTCTCCTTGTTCTCCTTTTTTGACTTCTTTTTCTTCTTTGTCGTCCTCTTCTTCTTTTTCTTCTTCTTCCCTTTCTCTTTTTCTTCTTCCTCCTATTCTTTATCTTCTTCTTCATGTTCTTCTTCTTCTTCTTCTTCTACTACTACTACTACTTTGTCTTCTTCTTCTTCTACTTCTTCTTCATCATCATCTTCTTCTTCTTCATTTTCTTCTTCTTCTTATTCGTCTTTGACTTTTCATCTTTTATTTCTTTTTCTACTTTTATACTTCTTCTTTTTCTTCTACATGTCGTTCTTCTTTTTCTTATTCTTCATCTTCTTCTTCTTTCTTCTTGTTCTTCATCTTCTTCTTCTTCTACTTCTTCTTCTTCTTCTTCTTCTTCGTCTTCTTCTTTTTCCACTTCTATTTATCTTCTTATTCTTCTTCTTCTTCTTCTTTCTTCTTGTTCTTCATCATCTTCTTCTTCTTCTTCTTCTTCATCTTCTTCTTCTTTTTCTTCTTAATCTCCTACAACTTATTCGTCTTTGTCTTCTACTTCTTCTTCTCCTTCTTCTTCTTCTTCTTCTTATCCTTATTCTTCTTCTTCTACTTCTTCTTCATCTTCTTCTTCTTCCTCTTCTTCTCCTTCTTCTTCTTCTTCAACTTCTTCTTCTTCTTAATTTTCTTCTTCTTCATCATCATCATAATCAACATCATCTTCTTCTTCTTCTTCTTCTTCTTCTTCTCCTTCTTCTTCTTCTTCTTCTTCTTCTTCTTCTTCTTCTTCTTCTCTCTTCTTCTTCTTCTTCTTCTTCTCCATCTCCTTCTTCTTCTCCTCCTTGTCCTTCTCCTTTTTTTTTCTTCAACTTCTTCTTCTTCTTCTTAATTTTCTTCTTCTTCTTCTTCTTCTCCTTCTTCTTCTCTTCTTCTTCTTCTTCTTCTTCTTCTCCATCTCCTTCTTCTCCTTCTTCTCCTTCTTCTTCTCCTCCTTGTCCTTCTCCTTCTTCTTCTTTCTTATTCTTCTTCTTCTTCTTCTTCTTTTTCTTCTTCTACTTCCTCTTCTACGTCTAATTCTTCTTCTTCTTCCTCTTCTTCTTATTCTTTTTCTTCTTCTTCTTATTCATGTTCTCCTTCTTCTTCATCATCTTCCTCTTTTTTCTTCTTCTTCTACTTCTAATTCTTCAACATCATCACCTTCTTCTTCTACTTCTTGTTTTTCTTCTTCATCTTCTTCTTCATGTTCTTCGACATCATCATCATCATCTTCTTCTTCTTTCCCTTCTTGTTCTTCTTCTTCCTCTTCTTTTCCTTCTCCTCTTCCTCTCTTCTTCTTCTTCTTCCTCTTCTTCTTCTTCTACTTCTTCTTCTTCTTCTTCATCTTCTTCTTGTTGTTCTTCTTCTTCTTCATCTCCTTCTTCGTCTTCATCATGTTCTACTTCTTCTTCCTCCTCTTCTTCTTCGAATTCTTCTCCTTCTTCTTCTTCTTCTTCTTTTACTTCTTCATGATCTTCTTCTCCTCCTTCATCTTCGTCATCTTTTTCTTTCTTCTTCTTCTTATTCTTATTCTTCTCCGTCTTCTTCTTCTTCTTCCTCTCCTCCTCCTCCTCCTTCTTCTTCTTCATCATCGTCATCTTCTTCTTCTTCTTCTTTTTTCTTCTTCTTCTTCTTCTTCTTCTTCTTCTTCTAGCTGTTCTTCTTCGTCTACTTCTTCTCCTACTTCTTCTTCTGCTTCTTCTTTTATTCCTTCTTTTCTTGTTCTTCTTCTTCTTTTCTTCTTCTTCTTCTTCATCTTCTACTACATCTTCTTCTTCTACTTCTTCTTCTTCTCCTTCTTCTTCTTCTTTTTCTTCTTCTCTTCTTCTTCTTCTCCTCCTCCTCCTCCTCCTCTTCTTCTTCTTCCTCTTCTGTCTTCCTCTTCTTCATCTCCTCTTATTCTTCTTCGTCGTCTTCTTCTTCTTCTTCGTCGTCTTCTTCTTCTTCTTCTTTCGTCTTCTTCTTCTTCATCTTCTTCTTCTTCTTCTACTACTTTTCTATCTCTTCTTCTTCATCATCTCCTTGTCTTCTGTATTATCTTCTTCTTCTTCTTCCTCTTCTTTGTCTTCCTCTTCTTCGTCTTTTCTTGTTCTTCTTTGTCTTTTTCTTGTTGTTGTTGTTCTTCTTCTACTTCGTCTTCTTCCTCTTCTTCTACTTCCTCTTCTTCTTCTACTTCTTTTTCTTTTTTGGCTTCTTCTTCTTGTTCCTCAACTTCTTCTTCTTCTTCTTCTTCTTCTTCCTCCTCTTCTTCTTCTACTGCTAATTCTACTACTTCTCCTTCTACTTCTTCTTGTTCGCCTACTCCTTTTCCTACTTCTTCTTCTTCTTCTTCTTCCTTTTCCTTTTCTTCCTCTTCTTCTCCTCCTCCTCCATCTCCTACTTCTTCTCTTTTTTTCTTCTTCATCTTCGTCTTCCACTTCTTCCTCCTCCTTCAACTTCTTTTTCTTCATCAAATTCTTCTTGCTCTTCTTCTTCCTCTTCCTCTTCTTCATTGTCATCCTCTTCTTCTTCTTCTTCTTCTTCTACTTCTTCTCCTCCTTCTTTTCCTTCTTCTTCTTTGCCTTCTTCTACTTCTTCTTGATATTATTCTTCTTCTCCATCTTCTTCTACTTCTTCTTCATCATCTTTTTCTTCTTCTTCTTCTTCTTCTTGTACCTCTTCTTTTTTTTTTCTATTCTTCTTCTTCTTTTTCTTTTAGTGCTTGTTTTTCTTCTTTTTTTACTTCTTCTTTATCTTCATCTTCTTTGACTTCTTCTTCTTCTTCTTCTTCTTCTTCTTCTACGTCTTCTTCATCTTCTTTTTTTCTTCTTGTTTTTCTTCTTCTTCTTCTTCTTTGCCTTCTTCTTCTTCTTCTTCTTCTTTGACTTCTTCTTTTTCTTCTTTGTCTTCTTCTCCTTCTTTTTATTCTTCTTCCTTCTCATTTTCTTCTTCCTCCTCTTCTTTATCTTCATCTTCTTCTTCTTCTTATTCTTCTTCTTCTTCTTCTTCTTCTTCTTCTTCTTCTTCTTCTACTTCGCCTTCTTCTTCTTCTACTTCTTCTTCATCATCATCTTCTTCTTCTTCATTTCATTCTTATTCGTCTTTGTCTTTTCGTCTTTTATTTCTTTTTCTTCTATTAATACTTCTTCTTTTTCTTCTACATCTCGTTCTTCTTTTTCTTATTCTTCATCTTCTTCTTTTCTTCTGCTTCTTCTTCTTCTTCTTCTTCTTCTGCATCTTCTTCTTTTTCCTCTTCTATTTATCTTCTTATTATTATTCCTCTTTTTCTTCTTCTTATTCTTCATCTGCTTCTTCTTCATCTTCTTCTTCATCATCTTCTTCTTCTTCTTTTTCTTCTTCTTCTTCTTCTACTTATTCTTCTGTCTTCTTCTTCTTCTTCTCCTTCTTCTTCTTCTTCTTCTTCTTCTTATCCTTATTCTTCTTCTTCTACTTCTTCTTTGTCTTCTTCTTCTTCCTCTTCTTCTTCTTCTTCTTCTTCTTCTTTTTCTTCTTCCTTCGTCTTCCTCTTCTTCTTCACTTCTTCTTCGTCTTTTTGTTGTTCTTCTTCTTCCACTTCTTCTTTTTCTATTTCATCTTTCTGTTCTTGTCCTTCTTCTTCTACATCCTTTTCTTCTTCTTCTCCTTCTTCTTCTTCTTCTTCTTATTCTTCTTCTTCTTTTTCTTCTTCATCTTCTTCTTTTTGATCTTCCATTCCTTCTTCTACTTTTTTGTCTTCTTCTTCCTCTTTGCTTTTTCTTCTTCTTCTTCTACTTTTGCTTCTTCATCATCATCATCATCATCATCATCCTCTTCTTCTTCTACTTCTTCATCTTCTTCTTCTTCTCCCTCTTCTTCTTCTTCTTCTTCTTCTTCTTCTTCGTCCTCATCTTCATCGGCTTTTTCGTCTTCTTCTTCTTCTTCTTCTTCATCTTTTTCCTTTTCTTTCTCATCTTGTTCTACTACTTCTTCTCCTTCTTGTTTTTCTTCTTCTTCTTTTGCTTCTTCTTTATATTCTATTTCTTCCCCTTCTACTCCTTCTCCTTCATCTCCTTCTGCTTCTTTTTTTTCCTTCTTCTTCTTCTTCTTCTTTCTCTTCTCCTTCTTCTTGTTCTTCCTATACTTTTTCATCTTCTTCTTCTTCTTCTTTTTCGTCTACTTCTTCTTCTTCTTCTTCTTCCTCTTCTTCTTCATCATCTTCTTCTTCTTTTTCTTCTTCTTCTTCTTGTTCTTCTTCGTCTTCATCTTTCTTCTCTTCTTCTTCTTCTTCTTCTTCTTTTTCTTCTTCTTCTTCTCCTTCTTCTTCAACTTCTCTTCACATTCTTCCTCTTCTATTTCATCTTCTTCTTCTTCTTCTTCTTCTTCATCTTCTTCTTCTTCCTCCTCTTCTATTTCTTCATGTTCATCTTCTTCTTATTCTTTTACTTATTTAGCTTCTTCTTCTTCGTAATTTTCTTCGTCTTCTTCTTTTTATTCTTCCTCAGCTTCTTCTTCTTCTTCTTCTTCTTTCTCATTTCCTTCTTCTTCTTCTTATTATTATTATTCTTCTTTTCCTTCTTCTTCTTCTTCTTTCTCTTCTTCTTCTTCTTCTTCTTCATCTTACCCTTCGTCATGTTCTTCTTCTTCTTCTTTTTCTTCTTCTTCTTATTCTTATTCTACTTCATCTTCTTCTTTTTCTTCTTCTTCTTCTTCTTTCTTTTCTTCTTCTTCTTCTTTTTCCTCATCTTCCTTTTTTTCCTCTTCTTCTACTTCATCTTATTCTTCCTCTCGATCTTCTTCTTCTTCGTCTTCTTTGTCTTCTTCTACAACTTCTTTGACTTCTTCTTCTTCATCGTCTTCATCTTCCTTTTCCTCAACTTCTTCTTCTTCTTCTTCTTCTGTTACTTCTTCTTCTTCTTCTTGTTCTTCATCTTTAACATAACCATCAACTTCTTCTTATTCTTCACCATCATCTTCATTTTCTTCTTCTTCTTCTTCTTCTTCTTCTTCTTCTCTTTCATCATCATCTTCTTCTTCTTCTTATTCTTCCTCTACATCTTCTTCTTCTTCTTCGTCTTCTTCTTCTTTGCCATTTTTTTCTAGTTCTTCTTCTTCTTCTTCCTGGTCTTCATCTTTTTCATCTTCTTCTTCTTCTTCATCCCTTTCTTCTTCTTTTTCATTTTCTTCTTCTTCTTCTTCTTTTTCTTTATCTACTTTCCTTCTTCTTCAACTTCATCTCTTTTTTAGTCTTCTACTTCTTCTTCTTCTTCATTTTCTTATTCTTATTCTTCCTCCTCCTCTTCTTCTTTTCTTCTTCATTTTCTTCTTCTTCTTCATCTTCCAATTCTTTGTCTTCCTCTTCTTCTTCTTTCTCCTGTTCTTCTTCGACTTCTTCTTCTTCCTCTTCTTATTATTTTTCGACTTCTACTTTTTCTTCTTCTTCTTTTTCTTCTTCTTCTTCTTCCACTTCTTCTTCTCCTCCTCCTCCTTCTTCTTCTTCTTCTCCTTCTTCTTCTTCTTCTTCTTCTTCTCGTTCTTCTTGTTCTTCTTCTTCTTCTCCTTCTTCTTCCTCTTGTCCTTCTTCTCCTCCTTATTTTTATCTTCTTCTACTTCTTCTTCTTCTTCTTCTTCATCTTTATCTTCTTCTTCTTCTTCTTCTTCTTCTTCCTCTTTTTGTTCTTCTACTTCTTCCTCTTCTTCTCCGTCTTCTTCTTCTTCTTCTTCTTCTTCTTCTTCTTCTACTTCTTCTTCTTCTTTCTCTTCTTCTTCTTCTTTCTCTTCTCCTTCTTCTCCTTCCTCTCCTTCTTCTACTTCTTCTCCCTCTTCTTCTTCTTAATTTTCTTCTTCTTCTTCTTCTTCCTCTTCCTCCTCTTCTTCCTCTTCTTCCTCTTCTTCTTCTCCTTCTTCTTCTTCTACCATTTCTTCTTCTTTTGTTCTTTTTCTTGATCTTTTTCTTCTTCTTCTTCTTTATTTTCTTCTTCTCCTTCTTTTTCTTCTTCTTCTTCTTCTTCTTCTTCTTCTTTGTCCTCCTTTTCTTCTTCTTATTCTCCTTCTTCTTTTCCATCTTTTTCTTCTTATTCTTCTTCATCATCTTCTTCTTCTTCTTCTTCCTCCTCTTCTTCATTTTCCTATCCTTCTACGTCTTCTTCTTCACCTTCTTCTTCTTCTTCTTTTTCTTCTTCTTCTTCTTCTTCTTCTTCTTCTTCTTCTTTTCCTCCTCCTCCTTTTGCTCCTCCTCCTCCTTTGCCTCCTCCAACTTCTTCTTCTTCATCTTTTTCTTCTTCTTCTTCTTCATAATCTTCCTCTACTTCTTCTTCTTCTTCTTCTTCCTGTTCTTCTTCTTCTTCTTCTATCTCTCTATATTCTCTTTCTTTTACATCTTCTTCTTCTTCTTCTTCTTCTTCTTCTTCTTCTTCTTCTTCTTTTTCTTCTTCTTCTTCTTTGTCCTCATCTTTTTCTTCTTGCTCTTATTCTTCTTCTTCTTCTTATTCTTCTTCTACTTCTTCTTTGTCTTCTTCTTCATCATCACCTTCTTCTTCTTCTTCTCCTCCTTCTTCGTCCTCTTCTTCTTCTTCGTCTTCTTCTTCTTCTTCTTCCTCTTCTTCTTCTTCATCACTTTTTTCATCATCTTCTTCTTCTTTTTCTTCTTCATCTTCATCTTCTTCTTCTTCTTCTTCTTCTTCTTCGTGTTCTTCTTCTTCTTGTTCATCTTCTTCTTCTCCACCTTCTTCTTCTTCTTCATCTTCTTCTTCTCCATCATCACCTTCTGCTTCTTCTGCTTCTTTTTCTTCTTCTCCTGCTTCTTCTTCTTGTTCTTCATATTCTTCTTCTTCTTCATCTTCTTTGTCTTCTTCCCCTTCTTCTTCTCCTTCTTCTTCTTCTTCTTCTTCTCATTCTTCTTCTTTTGCTTCTCTTTATTCTTCTTCTTCTTTTTCTTCTCCTTTTTCTTCTTCATTTTCTTACTCTTCTCCTCCAACATGTTCTTCTTCTTCTTTTTCTTCTTCTTCTTATTCTTTTTCTTCGTCTGCTGGCTCTTCTTCCCCCTTCTTCTTCTTCTTCTTCTCCTTCTTTTTCTTCTTCTTCTTCTTCTTCGTACTTTTCTTTTCTTCTTCTTCTTCTCCTTCTTCTTCTTCTTCTTCTTCATCTTCTTGTTTTTCTTCTTGGTTTCTTCTTATTAATTTTGTTCTTCTTCTTCTTCTTCTTACTCTTCTTCTTCTTCTTCTACTTCCTCTTCTTCTTCTTCTTCTTCATCTACATCTTGTTCTTCTTCTGCTTCTTCAACTGCTTCATCATCATCATCATCATCATCTTCTCCTTCTTCTTATTTTTCTTATTCTTCCTCTTCTTCTACTTCTTCTTCTACAACTTCTTCTTCTTCTTCTTCTTCATCCTCGTTTTCTTCTACCACCTCTTCTTCTTCTTCTCCTTCTTCTTCTTCTTCTTCTTCTTCTTCTTATTCTTCTTCTTCTTCTTCTTCTTCTTCTACTTCTACTTCTCCTCTTTCCCTTTCTTCTTCTTCTTCTTCTCCTTCTTCTTCTTCTTCTATTTCTTCATCTTCTCGTCCTTCTTCTACTTTTTCTTTTTCCTTTTCTTCTTCTTCTTCTTCTTCCACTTCTTCTTCTTCTTCTTCTACTACTACTTTTACCTCTTCTTTTTCTTCTTATTTGTCTTCTACTACTACTACTTCTTCTTCTTCTTCTTCTTCTTCTTTTTCTTCTTCTTCTTCATCTTCTTGTTCTTCCTCTTCTTCTTCTTCTTCTTTTCTTCTTCTTCATCTTCTTCTACCACTTCTTCTTCTTCTTCATCATCTTCTTGTTCTTCTTCTTCTTCTTCTTCTTGTTCTTCTTCTTCTTCTTCTTCTTTTCCTTCATCTTCTTCTTCTTGTTCATCATCATCATCATCTTCTTCTTTTACTTCTTTTTATTTTTCAACGTCTTCTTCTTCTTCCTCCTCTTCTTCTTCTTCTCCTTCTTTTTGTTCTTCTCCTTCTTCTTCTTCGCCTTCTTCTTCTTTGTCCTCCTCTTCTTCTTCTTTGTGTTCTTATTCTTCGTCTTCTTCTTCAGCATCTTTTTCTTCTTATTCTTCTTTGTCTTCCTCTACAATGTCTTTCTCTTCTTCTTCTTTGACTTCATCTTCTTCATCTTCTTCTTGTTCTTCTTTTTCTTCTTCTTCTTCTTCTTCTTCTTTTTCTTATTCTTATTCTTCTACTACTATTACAACTACTTCTTCGTCTTTCTTTTCTTTTTCTTCTTCTCCTTCTCCTTCTCCTTCTCCTCCTTCTCCTTCTCCTTCTCCTTCTTCTTCTCCTTCTTCTTCTTCTTCTTCTTCTTCTTTGAATTCTTTAACTTATTCTTCTTCTTCTTGTCCAACTTATTCATCATCTTCTTATTCTCCTTCTTCTTCTTCTTCCACTTCTTTTTTTCCTTGTGCTTTTTCTGTCTTCTTCTTCTTCATCATCATCATCTTTTTCTTCTTCTTCCACAGCTTTTTCTTCTTTTTCCTCTTCTTCTTCTTCTTCTTCTCCTTCTTCTTCTTCTTCTTCTTCTTCTTCTTCTCCTTCTTCTTTTTCTTCTTCTTCTACTTTGACTTCTTGATCTTCTTCTTCTTCTTCTTCTTCTTCTTCTCCTTCGCCTTCCTCTTCTTCTTAATCTTCTTCTTCTTCTTCTTCTTCATCATCTTTTTCTTCTTCTTATTCTTCTTTTACTTCATCTTCTTCTTCTTCTTCTTCCTCATCTTCTACTTCTTATTCTTCTTCTTCTTCTTCTTCTTTGTCAACTTCTTCATCTTCTTCTTCTTCTTCTTGCTCTGCTTCTTCTCCTTTTTCTCCTTCTCCTTCTTCTTCTTCTTCTTCATCTTTTTTGTCTTCTTCTTATTATTTTTATTTTTCTTCTTCTTTTTTTTCTTCTTCTTCTACTACTAGTTCTGCTTCTTCTTCTTCTTCTTCTTCTTCTTATTCTTTTTGTTCTTCTTCTTCCTCTTCTTGTTCTTTTTCTTCTTCTTCTTCTTAACCATCATCTTCTTTCTCTTCTTTGACTTGTTCTTTGTCTTCCACTTCTTCCTCCTCTTTCATCTTCTTTTTCTTAGTCTACTTCTTGCTCTTCTTCTTCCTCTTCCTCTTCTTCTTTGTCATCCTCTTCTTCTTCTTCTTCTTCTTCTTCTTCTACTTCTTCTCCTCCTTCTTTTTCTTCTTCTTCTATGCATTTTTCTTCTTCTTCTTCATATTATTCTTCTTCTCCATCTTCTTCAACTTCTTCTTCTTCTTCTTCTTCTTCTATTTCTTCTTCTTCTTCTTCTTCTTGTACCTCTTCTTCTTTTTGCTATTCTACTTCTTCTTTTTCTTTTAGTGCTTATTGTTCTTCTACTACATCTTCTTTATCTTCACCTTCTTTGTCTTCTTCTTCTTCTTCTACTGCTACTACATCTTCTTCATCTTCTTTTTTTCTTCTTTTTCTTCTTCTTCTTCTTCTTTGTCTTCTTCTTCTTCTTTGACTTCTTTTCTCCTTTGTCTTCTTTTTCTTCTTTTTCTTCTTCTTCCCTTTCTCTTTTTCTTCTTCCTCCTCATCTTTATCTTCTTCTTCTTATTCTTCTTCTTCTTCTTCTTCTTCTTCTACTTCGTCTTGTTCTTCTTCTACTTCTTCTTCATCATCATCTTCTTCTACTTCATTTTCTTCTTCTTCTTATTCATCTTTGACTTTTTGTCTTTTATTTCTTTTTCTTCTTTTAATACTTCTTTTTTTATTCTACATCTCGTTCTTCTTTTTCTTATTCTTAATCTTCTTCTTTTTCTTCTTCTTCTTCTTCTTCTTCTTCTTATTCTTCGTCTTCTTCTTTTTCCTCTTCTATTTATCTTCTTATTATTCTTCTTCTTCTTCTTTTTCTTGTTGTTCTTCATCTTCTTCTTCTTCATCTTCTTCTTCATCATCTTCTTCTTCTTCTTTTTCTTCTTCTTCTTCTTCAACTTATTCTTCTTTGTCTTCTTCTTCTTCTTCTTCTCCTTCTTCTTCTTCTTCTTCTTATCCTTATTCTTCTTCTTCTACTTCTTCTTTGTCATCTTCTTCTTCTTCTTCTTCTTCTTCTTCTTCTCCTTCTTCTTCTTCTTCTTCCTTCGTCTTCCTCTTCTTCTTCACTTCTTCTTCATCTTCTTCTTCTTCTTCTTCTTCTTCTTCTTCTTCTTCTTCTTTTTCTACTTCTTCTTCTTCTTCTCCTTCTTCTTCTTCTTCTTCTTATTCTTCTTGTTCATTTACTAATTCATCTTCCATTCCTTCTTCTACTTTTTTGTCTTCTTCTTCCTCTTCTCTCTCTTCTTCTTCTTCTTCTTCTTCTTCTTCCTCTTCTTCTTCCACTTCTTCTTCATCATCATCATCTTCTTCTTCTTCTACTTCTTCATCTTCTTCTTCTTCTTCCACTTCTTCTTCTTCTTCTTCTTCTTCTTCTTCTTCGTCTTCATCTTCATCTGCTTTTTCGTCTTCTTCTTCTTCTTCTTCATTTTTTCCTCTACTTTTTCATCTTGTTCTACTACTTCTCCTTCTTGTTTTTCTTCTTTTTCTTTTGCTTCTTCTTTATATTCTCTTTCTTCTCCTTCTACTCCTTCTCCTTCATCTCCATCTGCTTCTTTTTTCATCTTCTTCTTCTTCTTCTTCATTCTCTTCTCCTTCTTCTTGTTCTTCCTCTACTTTTTCATCTTCTTCTTCTTCTATTTCGTCTTCTTCTTCTTTTTCTTCTTCTTCATCTTCCTCTTCTTCTTCATCATCTTCTTCTTCTTTTTCATATTCTTATTCTTGTTCTTCTTCGTCTTCGTCTTTCTTCTCTTCTACTTTTTCTTCTTCTCCTTCTTCTTCATCTTCTCTTCACCTTCTTCCTCTTCTATTTCATCTCCTTCTTCTTCTTATTCTTTTTCATCTTCTTCTTCTTCTTCTTCCTCCTCTTCTAATTCTTCATCATCATCTTCTTCTTATTCTTTTACTTCTTCTTCTTCTTTGTAATTTTCTTCGTCTTCTTGTTTTTCTTCTTCCTCAGTTTCTTCTTCTTCTTCTTCTTCTTCTTCATCTTTCACATTTCCTTCTTCTCCTTCTTCTTCTTCTTCTTCTTCTTCTTTTTACTCTTCTTTTCCTTCTTCTTCTTCATGTTCTTCTTCATCTTCTTCTTTCTCTTCTTCTTCTTCTTCATCATCATCTTACCCTTCGTCTTCTCCTTCTTCTTTTTCTTCTTCTTCTTATTCTTATTCTACTTCATCTTCTTCTTTTTCTTCTACTTCTTCTTCTTCTTCTTCTTCTTCTTCTTTTTCTTCATCTTCCTCTTTTTCCACTTCTTCTTCTTCATTTTTTTCTTCCTCTTGATCTTCTTCTTCTTCATCTTCTTCATCTTCTTCTTCAACTTCTTTGACTTCTTCTTCTTCATCATCTTCTTCTTCTTTTTCCTCAACTTCTTCTTCTTCTTCTTCTTCTTCTTCTACTTCTTCTTCTTCTTCTTCTTCTTCATCTTTAACATAATCATCAACTTCTTCTTCTTCTTCTTCAACCTCATCTTCATTTTCTTCTTCTTCTTCTTCTTCTCTTTCAACATCATCATCATCTTCTTCTTCTTATTCTTCTTTTATGTCTTCTTCTTCTTCTTCTTCTTCTTTGTCTTCTTCTTCTTCTTCTTCACCATATTTTTCTAGTTCTTCTTCTTCTTCTTCTTCCTGGTCTTCATCTTTTTCATCTTCCACTTCTTCTTCTTCATCCTTTTCTTCATGTTTTTCATTTTCTTCTTCTTCTTCTTCTTCTTCTTCTTCTTCTTCTTCCTCTTCTTCTTCTTTATCTTTTTCTTCTTTTCCTTCTTCTTCAACTTCTTCTCTTTCTTATTCTTCTACTTCTTCTTCTTCATCATCATCGTCATCATCATCAAGTTATTCTTCTTCTTCTTCTTCTTCTTCTTATTCTTCCTCCTCCTCTTCTTCTTTTCTTCTTCATTTTCTTCTTCTTCTTCTTCGTCTTCCTATTCTTTGTCTTCCTCTTCTTCTTCTTTGTCCTGTTCTTCTTCGACTTCTTCTTCTTCCTCTTTTTATTATTGTTTGGCCTTTACTTTTTCTTCTTCTTATTCTTTTTCTTCTTCTTCTTCTTCCACTTCTTCTCCTCCTTCTTCTTCTTCTTCTTCTGCTTCTTCTTCTTCTTCTTCTTCTTCTTATTCTTCTTCTTGTTCTTCTTTTTCTTCTCCTTCTTCTTCCTTTTTTTGTTCTTCTCCTCCTTATTTTTATCTTCTTCTACTTCTTGTTCTTCTTCTTCTTCCTCTTTGTGTTCTTCTTCTTCTTCTTCTTCTTCTTCTTCTTCGTCTACTTCTTCTTCTTCTTCTTCTTCTTCTTCTTCAACTTTTTCTTCTTCTTCTTCTTCTTTTTCTACTTCTTCTTCTTCTTTATTTTTTCTTCTTCTTCTTCTTCTTCTTCTTCCTCTTCTTCTTCAACTTCTTCTCTTCTTCTTTGACTACTCCTTGTGCGTCTTCATCTTCATCATTATCTTCTTCTTCTTCTTCTTCTTCTCTTCCTCTTCTTCTTCTTCATCTCCTTCATCATCTTCTCCTTCTTCTTCTTTTTTCCCTCTTCTTCTCCTTCTTCTTCTTCATCATCTTCTTCTTATTCTACTTCTACTTCTTCATTTTCTTCTTCTTCTTCTTCTTCGTTTTCTTCTTCTTCTTCTTTTTCTTCTTTTTCTTCTTCCTTTTCTTCTTATGCATCTTCTTCTTCTTTTTCTTCTTCATCTTCTTCTTCTTTGTCTTCCTCTGCTTCGTCTTCGACTTCTTCTTGTTCATCTTCTTCTTCTCCTTTGTCTTCATCTTCTTCTTCTTCAATTTCTTCTACTTCATCTTCTCCTAATCCTCCCCCTCCTCCTCCTGCTCCTTCTTCTTCTTCTTCTTCTACAACTTCATTTCTTCTTCTTCTACTTCATCTCTTTCTTCTTCTTCTTCTTCTTTATCTTATTCTTCTTCTTCTATTCCCTTTCTTCTTCTTCATCTACATCTTCTTCATCTTCTTCTTCTTCGTCTTTATCTTCTTCTACTTTTTTCTTCTTCTATTTCTTCTTCTTCAAAGCCTTCTTCTTCTTCTATTTCTTCTTCTTCACCTTCTTCTTCTTCTTTGTCTTCTTCTCCTTCATCTTCTTCATGTTCTTCTTCTTGTTCTTCGACTTCTTCCTCTACTTCTCCTCTTTCTTATTCTTCTTCTTCTTCTTCTTGTTTTTCTTCTTCTTGTTCTTCTTCTTCTTCTTGTTCATCTTCATCTTCTTCTTCTTCTCCTCCTCCTTCTCCTTCTCCTTCTTCTCCTTCTTCTTGTTCTTCCCCACTTTCTTCTTCTTCTTCTTCTTCTATTTTTTCTTCTTATCTTCCTTCTTCTTATTCTTCTTCTTCTTTTTTGTCTTCTACTTCAACTTCTTCTTCTTCTTCTTGTTCTTCTAATTTTTGTTCTCTTTCTTCTTCTTCTTCTATTTCTACTTCTTCTTGTTCTTCTTCCTATTTTCTTCCTCTTCTTCCTCTTCTTCTTCTTCTTCTTCTTCTTCTACTTCTTCTTCGTCTTCTTCTTTTTCTTGTTCTTTTTTTCTTTGTCTTCCCCTTCTTTGCCTTGCACTTCTTTGTCTTCTTCTTCTTTTTCTTCGTCTTCTTCTCCTTTTTCTTCTTCTTCTTCCCCTTCATCTTCTTCTTTTTCTTCTTCATCTTCTTCTTCTCCTTCATCTTCTTCTTTTTCTTCCTCTTCTTCTTCCTCTTCTTCTTCTTCTTCTTCTTCTTCTCATCCTCCTTTTTCTTCTCCTTCTTCCTCTTCTTCATCTTCTTCTTCTTCTACTTCTTCTTCAACATCTTCTTCTTCTTCTTCTTCTTCTTCTTCTCCCACTCCTTCTCCTTCTTCTTCTTCTTCTGCTTCTTCTTCTTGTTCTTCATCTTCTTTTTCTTCTTCACCCTCTTCTTCTTCTTCTTAATCTTCTTGTTTGTTTTCTTATTTTTCTTCTTCTTCTTCTTCTTCTTCCTCTTCTTCATCTTTTTTTACTTCTTCGTCTTTTTGTTCTTCTTGTTCATTTTCTTCTTCATCGTCATCATCTTCTTTTTCTTAGTCTTCAACTTCTTCTTTTACTTCTCCATCTTTTGCTTCTTCTTCTTCTTCTTCTTGGTCGTCGTCGTCTACTTATTCTTCGATTCTTCTAATTCATCTTCTTCTCCTTCTTGTTCTCCTTCTTCTAGTTCATCTACTTATTGTTCTTCTTCTTCGTCTTCTTATTATTATTCTTCTTCTTTTTCTGCTTCTTTGTCTCCTTCTTCTTCCTCGTCTTCTTCTCCTTCTTCTTCACCTTCTTCTTCTTTGTCTACTTCTTCAACTTCTTCTTCTTCTTCTTTAATTTCATCATCTTCTTCTTTTTCTTCTTCTTCTTCTTCATCATCTTCTTCCTTTCTTCATCTTCACCTTCTTCTTCATTTTCTACTTCGTCTTCTTCTTTTTGTTCTTCTTATTCTCCTTCTTCATCACCTTCTTTTCCTTCTTCTATTACTTCTTTTCCTTCTTCTTCTTCTTCATCATCATCATCTTCTTTTTCTTCTTCTTCATCTTCTTCATCTTCCACTTCTTCTACTTCTTGTTCTTTTTCTTTTACTTCATCTTCTTCTTCTTCTTCTGCTACTACATTTTCTTCTTCTTCTTCTTCTTCTTTTTCTTCCACTTCAACTCGTTTTTCTTCTTAATCTACTCTTTCTTTTTCTTCTCCATCTTCTTCTTCTACTTTTTTCTTCTTTTTCTTATCTTACTTCTTTCTTTTCTTCTTCATTTTCTTTCTCTTCTTCTTCTTCTTCTTCTTCTTCCCCTGCTCCTCCCTGTTCTCCTTCTTCCCCTTCTTCTTCTTTTCTTATTCTTCTTCTTCTTCTTCTTCTTCTTCTCCTTCTTCTTATTCATCTTTTTTTTGCCTTCTTCTTCCCCTTCTACATCTTCTTCTTTTTCTACTACAACAACTACTACTACTGCAACTTCTTTTTCTTCTTCTTCTTTTTCTCATTCTCCTTCTCGTTCTTCTTCTCTTCTTCTTCTTCTTCTTCTTCTTCTTCGTCTTCTTCTTCTACTTGCTTTTTCTCTTCTTCTTCCTGTTTGTTTTTTTCTTCTTCATCTTCTTCTTCTTCTTCTTCTTCTTCTTCTACTTCTTCTTCTTCTTCTTGTTCGCCTTCTTCTTCTTCTTCTTTGTCTTCTTCATCTTTTTCTTCTTCTTATTCATCTTGTTCTTCTTCTTCTTCTCCTCCTCCTCCTCTTACTTCTTTTTCTCCATCTTTTTTTATTGTTCTTCCTCTCCTTCTTCTTCTTCTTCTTCTTCTTCTTCTTCTCCTGCTACATCTCCTTTTTTTCTTCTTCTACTTCCTCTCATTCTCCTTCTCTTTCTTCTTCTCTTCCTCCTCTTCTTCCTCTTCTCCTTCTTCTTCTTCTTCTTCTTCTTTGTCATCATCTTCTTCTTCTTCTTCTTTCTCTTCTTCTTCTTCTTCTTCTTCTTCATCTCCTTCTTCTTCTTTTTCTTCTTCTTTACCTTCTTCTTCTTCTTCTTCTTCTTTTTCATCTTCTTTTTCTTTTTCTTATTCATCATCATCTTCTTCTTCTTCTCCTCTTACTTCTTATTCTCCATTTTTTTCTCTTTCTTCTTTTTCTACTTTTTCAACTTCTTCTTCTTCTTCTTCCTCCCAATCTTCTTCTTCAATTTCTTCTTCTGGTTCTTCTTTTTCCTCTTCTTCTTCTTCTTCTACATCTTCTTCGTCATCATCTTCTTCTTCTTCTTCTTATTCTTTTTCTTCTTATTCATCTTCTTCTTCTTCTTATTAAATCTCCCACTTTTTCTTCTTCACGTTCTCCTTCGTCCTCAACTTCTTGTTCTCCTTCTTCTTCTTCTTCGCCTTCATCTTCTTCTTCTTCTTCTGCTTCTTCTTCTTCATCATCATCATCATCATCATCATCATCCATCTTCATCTTCTTCTTCCTTTTATTGATCCTCTTCTTGTTCCTCTTTGTCTTCTTCTTCTTCTTCATTTTCTTCTTCTCCTTCTTCTTCTTCTTCTTCTTCTTACTCTTCTTCTTCTTATATTTTTGTTTCTTCTCTTCCTTCTCCTTCTTCTTTACCTTCTACTCCTTCTTCTCCTTCTTTTTCTTCTTCTTCTCTTTCTTATTCTTCTTCTTCTTCCTCCTCCTCTACTTTGTCCTCTACTTTATCACCTTTTTTTTCTACTTCTTCTTCTTTGTCTTCTTCATCTTCTTCTTCTTCTTGAATTTCTTCTTCTTCTTGAATTTCTTCTTCTTCTTCTTATTCTTCTTCTTCTTCTTCCTCGTTTTCTTCTTCTTCATCGTCTTCTTCTTCTTCTTCTTCTTCTTCTTCTTTTTCTACTTCTTCTTCACCTCGTTCTTTGTTTTCATCTTCTTCTTCTTCAACTTCTTCTTCTTCTACTTCCACTCCTTCTCCTTCCTTTTCTCCTTGTTCTTCTTCTTCTTCTTCTTCTACTACTACAACTACTTTTTCATCTTTCTGTTCTTCCTCTTCTTCTTCTTCACCATCTTTGTCTTCATCTTCTTCCTCTTCTTCTTCTTTTTCTTCTTCTTCGTTTTTTCTGTTTCTTTTTCTTCTTCATCTCTTCTTCTTCTTCCCCTTCTTCTTCTACTACTTTTTCTTCTTTTTCTTCTTCTTCTTCTTCTTCTTCTTCTTATTCTTATTCATCTTCTTCTTCTTTATCTTCTTTTTCTTCTTCTTCCTCTTCTTCTCCTCCTCCTCCTTCTCCTTCTATTGCATCTTCTTCTTCTACTGCTTTATTTTCTTGTTCTTCTTATTTTTTCGCTTCTTATTTCTCTTCTTCGTCTTCTTCTTCTTCATCTCTTCTTCTTTTTCTTAATCTTCTCCTTCTTCGTCTTCTTATTCCTCTTCTTCTTCTTTCTCTTCTTCTTCTTTCACTTCTTCTTCCTCCTCTTCTTAATATTTTTCTTCTTCCTTTTATTCCTCTCCTTCTTCTTCTTGTTCTTCTATTTCTTCTTCTTCGTCCTCTTCTTCTTCATCTTTTTCTTCTTCTTCTTCCTTCTCTTCTTTTTGCTTTAGTTCTACTTCTTCTTCTTCTTCTTCTTTTTCTTCTTGTTCTTCTTCTTCTTCTGCTTCTTCTTCTTTATCTTCCTCTAGTTCTCCTTCTATTTAACCCTCTCCTTCTATTTTTTCTTCTCCTCCTTATTCTTCTTCTTCTTTTTCCTTCTTCTTCTTCTCCTTCTTCTTCTTCTCCTTCTTCTTTTTCTTCTTCTTCTTCTTCAACATATTATTCTTCATCTTCTACTCCTTCTTCTTCTCTTTTCCCTTCTCCTTCTTCTTCTTTCTCTTCTTCAACTTCTTCTTCTTCTTCTTCTTTTTCTTCTTCCTCTTCTTTTTCGTCTTCTTCTTCTTGTTCTTCCTTCTCTTCTACTACTTCTTGTTCTTTTTCTTCTTCTTCTTCATCATCATCATCTACTTCTTCTTCTTCTTCTTCTTCTTTTGTGTCTTCTTCTTCTTCTTCTTCTTCAACTTCGCCTACCTCTTCTTCTTCTTCTTCTTCTTCTACTTCATCTTCTTCGTCTTCATCTACTTTTTCTTCGTCTTCATCTTCTTTTTCTTGTTCTTCCTCTTCTTCTTCTTCTTCTCCTCCTACTCCTCCTTTTTCTCCATCTTCTTCTACTCCTTTTTCTTCTTCTTCTTCTTCTCCTTCTTTTGCTTCTTCTTCTTCTCCTTCATCTTCTTCATCTTCTTCTTCTTCTTCTTTTCCTTCTTTTTCATCATCATCATCGTCTTCTTCTTCTTCTTCTTTGTATTTTTCTTCTTATTCTCATTCTTCTTCTTTGTCATCTTATTATTATTCTTCTTCTTTTTTTGCTTCTTTATTTTCTTCTTCTTCGTCTTCTTCTCTTTCTTCTTTGCCTTCTTCTTCGTCGACTTCTTCTTCTTCTTCTTTTTCTTCTTCTTCTACTTCGTCATCTTCTTCTTTTTCTTCTCCAACTTTTGCTTCTTCTTCTTCTTCTTCTTCATGTTCTTCTTTGTCTAATTATTATTCTTCATCTTCTACTTTGCCTTCTTCTTCTTCTTCTTCTTCTTCTCCTCCTCCTACTTCCTCTCCTTCTTCTCCTTCTTCTATTACTTCTTTTTCTTCTTCTTCTTCTTCATCTTGTCTTCTTCTTCTTCTTCTTCTTCTTCTTCTTCTTGTTCTTCTTCAACTTCCTCTTCTTCTACTTCTTGTTCTTTTTCAACTTCTTCTTCTTCTTCTACTACTACTACTTTTTCTTCTTCTTCTTTTTCTTCTTCTTCTACTTCTTTTTCTTCTTCATCTTCTTCTTCTTCTTCTTCGTCTTCATCATTTTCTTCTTCTTCTTCTTCTTCGTCTCTGTTTTCTTCTTCTTCTTTTTCTTCTTTCTCTTATCATACTTTTTCATCTTCTTCTTCTTCATTTTATTTCTCTTCTACTTCTTCTTCTTCTTCTTGTTCTTCTTCTCCTGCTCCTCCTTCTACTTCTCCTTCTTCTTCTTTTCATATTTTTCTTGTTCTTATTCTTCTTTTTCTCCTTTTTATTCATCTTTTTTTCCTTCTTCTTCTCCTTCTCCATCTTCTTATTATTATTCTTCTTTTACTACTACTACTACTACATCTTTTTCTTCTACTTCTTCTTCTCATTCTCCTTCTCGTTCTTTTTCTCTTCTTTTTCTTCTTCTTCTTCTTCTTCTTCTACTTGCTTTTATTCTTCTTGTTCTTCTTCTTCTTTTTGTCTTCTTCTTCTTCTTCTTCTTCTTCTTCTTCTTCTTCTACATGTATTCCTTCTTCTTCTTCTACTTTGTCTTCATCTTCTTTTTCTATTTCTTCTTCATCTTCTTCTTCTTCTCCTCCTCCTCCTACTACTTCTTTTTCAACATCTTTTTTTCTCCTTCTTCTTCTTCTTTTTGTTGTCCTTCTTCTTCTACTACATGTTCTTTTTCTTCATCTACGTCCTCTCATTCTCCTTCTCGTTCTTCTCTTCTTCTTCTTCTTCTTCTCCTTCTTTTTCTTCTTCTTCTTCTTCTTCTTCTTCTTCTGCTTCGTATACTTCTTCTTCTTCCTCTTCTTCTTTTTCTTCTTTGTTTTCGTCATCATCTTATTCTTCTTCTTCTTCTTTGTCTTCTTCTTCTTCTTCTTCTTCTTCTTCTTCTTCTACTTCTTCTTCTTGTACTACTCCTTCTTCTTCTTCTTCTTTGCCTTCTTCTTTTTCCTCTTTGTCTTCATCTTCTTTTTCTTCTTCTTCTTATTTATCATCATCATCTTCTTCTTCTTCTAATACTACTTTTTCTTCATCTTCTTCTTCTTCTACTTCTTCTTCTATTTCTTCTTCATCTTCTTCTTCTTATTCTTCTTTGTCTTCTTATTCTTCTTCATCATTTTCTTCTTCACATTCTTCTTCTTGTTCTTGTTTTTTGTTGTTGTTGTTTTTCTTCATCTTCTTCTTCTTCTTCCTCTTCTTCTCCTCCTCCTCCTCCTCCTTCTTCTCTTCTTCTTCTTCTTCTTCTTCAGCTTCCTCTTCTTCTTCATCTTCTTCTTTTACTTCTTCTTTATCTTCATCATCATCATCAACATCTCCTTCTTCTTCTTGTTCTTCTTTTTTGTCTTCTTCTTCTTCTTCTTCTTCTTCTTCTATTTCTTCCTCTACTTCTTCTTCTTCTTCATCTTCATCTTCATCTTCTTCTTCTTCTACTTCTTCTTCTTCCCTTTCGTCTTCTTCTTCTTCTTCTTCTTCTTCTTCTTCTCTTTTCTTCTTCTTCTTCATTTTGTCCTTCTTCTTCTTCTCCTTCTTCTACTTTTTCTTCTTCTTCCTCATCTTCTTCTTGTTCTTCTACTTCTTATTCCTTTTTTTCTTTTTTACCTTCTTACTTTTCTTTTTCTTCTTCTTGATATTATTATTCCTCTAATTCTTCTTCTTCTACTTCCAATTATTCTTCTTCTTCATTTTCTTCTTGTTCTTCTTCTTCTTTTTCTTCCCTTTCGTTTTCTTCTTCGTCTTCTTCTTCTTCTCTTTTTTTCTTCTTTTGCTTCTTCTTCATCTTTTTCTTCAGAATTTTCTCCTTCTACTTCTTCTCCTTCTTATTCTCATTCTTCTACCTCATTTTCTCCTTCTCGTACTTCTTCTTCTCCTTCTTCTTCATCTTATTCTTTTTCTTTTACTTCCTATTCCTTTTTTTCCTCATCTTCTTACCCTTCTTTTTCTTCTTCTTCTTCTTCTTCTTTTTGATCTTATTATTCTTCTAATTCTTCTTCTTCTACTTCTAATTCTTCATCTCCTTCTTCTTCTTCTACTACTTCTTTGTCTTCATCCTCTTTTTCTTCTTCTTCTTTGTCTTCTTCTTCACCTTCTTCTTCTTCTTCTTCTTCTTCTTCTCCTTCTTCTTCTTCTTCTTCCTCTTCTTCTTCTTCTTCTTCTTCTTCTTCTCCTTCTCTATCTTACTCTTATTCTTCTTCATCTTCTTGATCTTCTTCTTCTTCTTCTTCTTCTTCTTCTTCCACGTCATCATCATAATCTCCTTCTTCTTCTTCTTCTTTTTCTTCTTTTTCTTCTTCTTCTTCTTCTTGTCATTCCTCTTTTTCTTCTTCTACTTCTTCTTCTTCTTCTTCTACTTCTTTGTCTTCTTCTTCTTCTTTTTCTTCTTCTTCTTCTTCTTCTTCTTATTCTTCTTCTTCTTCTTGTACTCCTTCTTCTTCTTGTAGTTCTTTTTCTTCTTCTTCTTTGCCTCTTCCATCTTCATCATCTTGTTCTTCTTCTTCTTCTTTTTCCTCTACTCCTTCTTCATCCTCTCCTTCATCTTATCCTTCTTCTTCTTCTTTTTCTTTTTCTTCTTTTCTTCTTCTTCTTCTTCTTCTTCTCTTTCTCCTTCTTCTCCTTCTTTTCTTCCTTTTCTTCTTCTGCTTCTTCTACTTCGTATTCTTCTTCTTCTTCTTCTTCTTCTACGCCTCTTCTTCTACTTTTTCGTCTTCTTCTTCTTTTCTTTTTCTTCTTATCCATCATCTTCTTCGACGTCAACCTCTTCTTCTTCTTCTTCTTCTTTTTCTACTTCATTGTCTTTTTCTTCGCCTTGTTCTTCTTCTTTTTCTTCTTTGTCTTCTTCTTCTTCAACTTCTTCGACTTCTTCTTCTTCTTCTTCTTCCTCTTCTTCTTCTTCTTCCTATTCTCCTTCTTCTTCTTCTTCTTCCTCTTCTTCTACATCTTTGCCAACTTCATTATCATCATTATCATTTTCTTCTTCTTCTTCTTCTTATTCCTTTTTTTGTTCTTCTTCATCTTCTTGGCTTTCTTCTTCTTGTTCTTCTTCTTCTTTTTCTTCTTATTTTTCTTCTTCTTATTCTTCTTCTTCTTCTTCTTCCTTTTATTCTTCATATTCTTCTTTGACTTCTTCTTCTTCTTCTTCTTCTTCCTTTTCTTCTTCCTCTTCTTCGTCTTCTTCTTCTTCTTCTACATCTTCTTCTTCTTCTCCTTCTTCAACTTCTTCTTCTTCTTCTTCTTCTTCATCATCTTCTTCTACTTCTTCTTCTTCTTCTTCTTCTTTGACTCTTCCTCCTTCATCTTGTTCTTCTTCTTTGTCTTCTTCGTCTTCTTCGTCTTCTTCTTCTTGTTCTGCCTCTCCATCTTTTTCTTCTTCTTCTTCTTCATCATCATCTTCTTTTCCTTCTTCTTTGTCTTCGTCTTCTTCTCCTTCTTCTTCTTGTACTTCTTCTTCTCCTCCACCTTTTTCTTCTTGTTCTTCTTCTTCTTCTTCTTTTTCTTCTTCTCCTTCATCTCATTCTTCTTCTTCTTTTTCTTCTTCGTCACCATCGCAATCACCATCATCTTATTCCTCTTATTCTTCTTCTTCTTCTTCTTCTTCTTCTTCATCTTCTTCTTCTCCTTCTCCCTCAACTTCTTCTCCCTCTTCTCCTTCTTCTCCTCCTTCTTCATCTTCCTCTTCTTCTTCTTCTTCTTCTTATTCTTTTTCTTCTTCCTCCTCCTCCTCCTACTCTTCTTCTTCTACTTATTCTTCTTCTTTGTCTTCTTGTTCTTCCTCTTCTTCTTCTACTTCTTCTGGTTTTTCCTCCTTTTCTTCTTCTTATTCTTCTTATTCTTTTTCTTAAACTACATCTTCTTCTCCTTCTTCTTCTTCTCCTTTGTTTTCCTCTTATTCATCTTCCTCTTCTTCTTGTTCATCATCTTCTTCTTCTTCTACTTCTTCTTCTTCTTCTTCTTCTTTGTCTCTACCTTCATCTTCTTCTTTTTCTCCACCT
>JAIUJO010000531.1:62500-65000 GCA_023846275.1 Vanilla planifolia
CTTCTTAATTTTCTTTTTCTTCTACTTCTTCTTTTTCATCTTATTATTCTTCTAATTTTTCTGCTTCTTCTTCTTCTTCTTTGTCTTCTTCTTGTTTTTCTTCTTTTCTTTGTCTTCATATTCGGCTTCTTCTTGTTTTTCTTTATCTTCTTTTACCTCTACTTCTTTGACTTCTTCTTCCTCTCCTTCTTCATCATGTTCTTCTACTTCTTCTTCTTCCTCCTCCTCTTCTTCTCTTTCTTGGTTTTCTTCTTTCTCTTATTCTTCTTCTTCTTCTTCTTCTTTTCTTCTTCTTCTTCTTTTTTCTTTCTCTTTTTTTTCTTCTTCTTCTCCTTCTTCATCTTCAACTTCATCTTCTTCTTCTTCTTCTTCTTCTACTACTTCTTCTTCTTCTTCTTCTTCATCTTCTTCTTCATCATCATCATCTTCTTCTTCTTCTTCTTCTCATTCCTCTTTTCGTTCTTCTTCATCTTCCTTACCATCCACTTCTTCTTCTTCTTCTTCTTCTTCTTGTTCTTCTTCTTCAACAACATATTTTTCTTATTCTTCTTCTTCTTCTTCTTCTTCTGCTTCTTCTTATTCTTCTTCTTCTTCTTCTTCTACTTCTTCATCATCTTCATCTTCTTCTTCTTCCTCTTCTTCTTCGTCTTCTTCTGCCTCTTCTCTTCTTTTTCTTCTTTTTCTTCTTTTTCTTCGTCTTCTTCTTCTTCTTCTATTACTTTTTCTTCTTCTTCTTCTTTTTCTTCTTCTTCACATTCTTCTTTTTCTTCTTCTTCTTTTCTTCCTCTTCTTCTTCTTCTTTGTCTTTTTCATTTTCTTCTTCTTCTTTTCCCTCTTCTTCCTCTTCTTTATCCTCCTCTTCTTTGTGTTCTGCTTCTTCGTCTCTTCATCTTCTTCTTCTTCTTCTTCTTCTTCCTCCTCTTGTTCTTCTTCTTCTATTTTTTCTACTTCTTCTTCTTCTTCTTCTTCTACTTTCTCCTCCTCTTCTTCTTCTTCTATTTTTTCTACTTCTTATTCTTCATCTTCTTCTTCTTCTTTTTATTCTTCTTCATCTTCTCCCTCTTCTTCTTCTTCTTCTTCTTCCTCTTCTTCGTTGTCTTCTTTTTCTTCTTCTTCTTCTCCTTCTCCTTCTTTTACATCTTCTTCTTCTACTTTTTTGTCTTCTTCTTCTTCTTCTTAGTCGTCTTCTTCTTCATCTATACGTCTTACTTTTCTTCTTCTTCTTCTTTTTCTTCTTCTTGTTCTTATCATTCTTCATCTCCTTCTTCTTCTCCTCCGTATTCTACTTGTTCATCTCCGTCTTCAACTTCTTCTCCTTCCGCTTCTTCTTCTTTTCCTTCCGCTTCTTCTACTTCTTCTCCTTCTTCTACTTCTTGTTCTTGTACTTCTTCTTCTTATTCTTCTTCTTCTTCTTCCTAGCCTTCTTCTTCTTCTTCGTCTTCTCCATCTTCTTCTTTGTCTTATTCTTCTTCTTCTTCTTCTACTTCAATTTCTACTTGTTTTTGTTCGTCTTCTTCTTCTTCTACTTCTTTCATTCACTTCATGATCTTCTTCTACGTCATGTTCTTATTCTTATTCATCTTCTTCTTCTTCATGTTTTTCTTCTTGTTCTTCTTCTTCTTCTTCTTCTTCTTCTTCTTCTTCTTATGCTTTTTCTTTGTCTTCTTATTCTTCTTAAACTTCTTCTTCTTCGTGTTCTTCTTCTTTTTCTTCTTCTTCTTCTTCTTCTTCTTCTTCTTCTTCCTCTTCTTATTCTTTTTCTTTTCCTTCTTCTCCTTCTTCCTTTTAGCCCTACTCTTCTCCTTCATTCTTCTTCTTCTTCTTCTTCTACTATTACTACTACTTCTTCTTCGTCATCTTCTTGTTCTTCTTCCTCTTCATTTTCTTCTTCTTCCTTTTCTTCTTCTTCTTTTTCTTCCTCTTCGCCTTCTTCTTCTTCTTCTTTTTCTTCTTTGTCTTCTTCTTCTTCTTCTTATTCATTTTTTCCTTGTTCTTCTTCTTCGACCTCTTCTTCTTCCTCTTCATTTTCTTCTTCTTCTCATTCCTCTTTTTCTTTTTCTTGATCTTCTTAATCTTCTTTTTCTTCTACTTCTTCTTTTTCATCTTATTATTCTTCTAATTCTTCTCTTTCTTCTTCTTCTTCTTTGTCTTCTTCTTTGCCTTCTTCTTTGTCTTCTGCTTGTTTTTCTTCATTTACTTTGTCTTCATCTTCATCTTCGCCTTCTTCTTCTTGTTTTTTCTTCATCTTCTTTTTCAACTACTTCTTTGACTTCTTCTTCCTCTCCTTCTTCATCGTGTTCTTCTACTTCTTCTTCTTCTTCCTTCTCTTCTTCGCTTTCTTCTTTTTCTTCTTACTCTTATTCTTCTTCTTCTTCTTCTTCTTCTTTCTTTCTCTTCTTTTTCTTCTTCTTTGCCTTCTTCATCTTCATCTTCATCTTCTTCTTCTTCTTTGCCTTCTTCTTCTACTTCTTCTTCTTCTTCTTCATCTTCTTCTTCATCT
>JAIUJO010000531.1:70000-75000 GCA_023846275.1 Vanilla planifolia
TCTTCTTCTTCCCTTCCTCTTTCTTTGACATCATCTAATTCTTCTTCTTCTTCATCATCATCTTCTTCTTCTTCTTCTTCGTCTCCTTCATCTTCTTCTTTTTCTTTTTCATCATCATCGTCGTCATCATCGACTGCTTCATTTTCTTCTTATTCGTCTTCTTCTTCTTCATGTTCTTCGTCATCAAATTCTTTATCGTCTACGTCTTCCTCTTGTTCTTCTTCTTATTTTTCTTCCTTTTCTTCTTCTTCTTCGTCTCCTTTTTCTTCTTCTTCTTATAATTTTTCTTCCTCTTTTTTCTCTTCTTCTTCTTCAACATCATCATCATCATCTTCTTCTTCTTCTTCTTCTTCTTTTTCTTTTTCTTCATCATGATCATCATCTCCTTCTTCTTCTTCCAACCCATTTTCTTCTTTTTATTTTCTTCTTCTTCTTCTTTTTCTTTGCCTTCTTCTTCTTCTTCTTGCTCATCTTCTTCTTCTTCTTCTTCTTTATTTTCTTTTTCTTCTTCTTCTTCTTGTCTATCTTCATCTTCTTCTTCTTGTTTATTATCATCTTCTTCTTTTTTGCCTACTTCTTCTTTTTCATCATTTTGACGACTTCTTCTTGTTCTTCTTTTTCCTCTTCTTCGTCTTCTTCTTCTTCTTCTACTACTACTTCTTCATCTTCTTCTCATGTTATTTTTCTTCTTCTTCTTCTCTTATTATTATTATTATTATTATTATTATTCCTCCTCTTTTTCTTCTTCTTCATCATCTACTTCTTTTCTTCTTCTTCTTCTTCTTGATGTCAACTACTTGTTCTTCTTCTTCTTCTTCTTCTTCTCCTTTTATTCTTCATCTTTTTCTCCCTCTTCTTCTTCCTCTTCTTCTTCTTCTTCTTTATCTTAACCTTCTTCTTCTTCTTCTTTGTCGAAGTCTTCTTCTTCTTCTTCTTCTTCTTCTTCTTGTTTATCATCATCTTCTTCTTTCTTGTCTACTTCTGTTTCTTCATCTTTTCAACTTCTTCTTCTTCTTATTTTTCCTCTTCTTCATCATCTTCTTCTTCTTCTTCTTCTACTTCTTCATCTTCTTCTCATGTTATTTTTCAAATTATTATTATTATTATTATTATTATTATTATTATTATTGTTATTATTATTCTTCTTCCTCTTCTTCTTCTTCTTCATTATCTACTTCTTTTCTTCTTCTTCCTTTTCTTCTTTTTCTTCTTCTTCTTCATGACCTACTTCTCTTCTTCTTCTTCTTCTACTTCTTCATCGTCAACCACTTGTTCTTCTTCTTCTTTTTCTTCTTCTCCTTTTCTTCTTCATCTTTTTCTCCCTCTTCTTCTTCCTCTTCTTCTTCTTCTTCTTTATCTCAAACTTCTTCTTCTTCTTCTACGTCGAAGTATTCTTCTTCTTCTTCTTCATATTCTTCTTCTTCATTGTCTTCTTCTACTTCTTTATCTTTTCTTCTTCTTTTCAATATTCTCCTTCTTCTGCTTCTTATTCTTCTTCGTTCTCTTCATCATTTTCTTCTTATTATTATCTCTTCTTCTACTTCTTCCTCTTCTTCTTCTTCTTCTTCTTCTCCTTCTTCTTCTTCTTCATCTTCTTCTTCTTCTTCTTCTTCTTCTCCTTCTTCTTCCTCCTCTTCTTTTTCTTCTATTTCATCTTGGTCTCCTTCATCATCTTCTGCTTTTTCTTACAATTTTTCTTCTTCCACTTCTTCTTCCTCTTCTTCTTCTTCTTCTTCTTTTTCATTGTTTTCTTTTTCTTCTTCTTCTTCTTCTTCTTCTTCTTCTTCTTCTTCATGTTCTTCTTCTTTTTCGCCTACTTCTTCTTTTTCTTCATCTTTTTCATCCTCTTCTTCTTCTTTTTCTTCTTCTTCTTCTTCATCTTCTTCTTCTTCCTCTTTTTCGTCTTCATCTTCTTGGCCGTCTTCTTCTTCCTATTCTTCTTCTTATTGTTATTATCATTCTTCTTCTTCTACTTATACTTCTTCTCTTCTTCTTCTTCTTCTACTTCATCTTCTTCTTCCTCTTCTTCATCTTCTTCTTCTTCTTCTTCTTCTTCTTCATTTTCTTCTTCATCTTCTTCTTCTTCTTCTTCTTTTACTTCCTCCTTTTCTTCATCTTGTTCTTCTTCTTCTTCTTCTGCCCCTTCTATTTCTTCTTCTCCTTCTTCTTCGACATCATCATCATCTTCTTCTTCTTCTCCATCATGGTCTTATTCTTCTTGTTCATCTTCTTTTTCTTGTTTTTCTTCTTCTTATTCTTCTTCTTTGCCTTCTTCCTCATCTTCGACATCTTCTTTTTCTTTTCTTCTTCTTCTTCTTCTTCTTCTTCTTCTAATTCTTGTTCTATTCCTTCTTCTTCTTCTTCTCCTTCTTCTACTTCTTCTTTTTCTTTTTCTTCTTCTTCTTCTTGTTCATCTTTTTGTTGTTGTTCTACTTCTTCTTCTACTTCTTATTCTTCTCCTTCTTCATCATCATCATCACCTCCTTCTTCTTCTTCTTCTTCTTTGACTTCTTCTTCTTCTTTTTCTTCTTCTTCTTCATCTTCTTTTTCTTCCTCTTCTACTTCTTCTTCTTCTGGTTCTTCTTCCTCTTCTACTTCTCTTTCTTCTTCTTCTTCTTGTTCTTCATCTTCATCTTCTCTTCTTTTTCTTCTTCTTTTCTTCTTCTTCAACGTCTTCTTCTTCTTTTTATTATTCTTCTTCTTCTTGTTCTTCTTCTTCTTCAGCTTCTTCTTCATCTTCTTCTTCTACTTCTTCCTCTTCTTCTTTCGATTCTCCTCCTTCTTCTTCTCCCTTTATTCCTTCTTCTTCTTTCTCTTCCTCTTTTACTTCTTCTTCTTCTTGTTGTTCTTCTTCTTCTACTACTTCTTATTTGCCTTCTTCATCTTGTTCTTCTTCTTCTTTTTCTTCTTCATCTTTTTCTTCTTCTTCTTCTTCTTCTTCTTCTTCTTCTTCCTCCTTCTCTTCTTCTTCTTCTTCTTGTTGTTCTTCTTCTTCTTCTTCTTCTTCATCTCCCTCTTCTTCTTTTTAGTTTTTTCTTCTTATTTTTCTTCGTCGTCTTTTTCTTCATCTTCTTCTTCTTCGTCTTTGTCTTCCTTTTCTTCTTCTTTTTCAACTTCTTCTTATTCTTCTTGTTTTTCTACCTCTTCTTCTTCTTCTTCATCATCTTGTCCTTCATCTCACTCCTCTTCTTCTACTGCTTCATCTAATTTTTCTGGTACTTCTTCTCCATTTATTAGTCTTATTATTATTATTGTTATTTTTCTTCTTTTTCTTATTCTTATTCTTCTTCTTCCTCAATCTTATTCTTATTCTTCTTCTTCTTCTTCCTCATCATCCTATTCTTCTTATTCTTCTTTTTCTTCTTCATCTATGCCTTCTTCTTCTTCTTATTTTTCTTCTTCTTCTTCATCATCTTCTTTTGCTTCTTCTTTTTCTACTACTTTTTCTTCTCTTCTACTTCTTCTTCTTCTTTTCTTCTTCATCTTCACCTTTTCTTTTTCTTCTACATCGCCGTTATCGTCGTCATCTTCTTCTATTTCTTCTTCTTCGTCTTTTTGTACCTCATCTTCTTCGTCTTCATCTTCTTCGTCATCTTCTTCTTCCTCTTCTTCCTCATCTTCTTCTTCTTCTTCATCTTGCAATTTTTTTTCTTCTTCTTCTTCTTCTACTTGTTCTTCTTCTTCATCATGATCAGCATCATCTTCTTCTTCTTCCACCTTTTTCCTTTTGTTTTTCTTCTCCATCATCTTCTTCTTCTTTGCATTCTTCTTATTTTTGTTCTTCTTCTTCATCTTCTTCTTCTTCTTCTTCTTCCTCTTCTTCTTCGTCATCTTCTTCTTCTTCTTCTTCGACTTCTTGGTCTTCGCCTACTTTTTCTTTTTCTTCATCTTTTTCATCTTCTTCTTCTTCGTCCTCTTCTTCTACTTCCCTTCTTCTTCTTCTTCACCATCGTCTTCTTCTTCTCTTCCTTCTCTTCTTCTTCTTCTTCTTCTTCTCCTTCTCCTTCTCCTTCTTCTTCTTCATTGTAGTCTTCTACTTCTTCATTTCTTCTTCTTCTTCTTCTTCTTCTTCTTCTTCTTCTTCTATTTCTTCTACTTCTTCTTCTTCTTCTTCTTCTTCTTCCTCTACCACTTCTTTTCATCTTTATCTTCTTCATCATCTACTACTTCTTCTTGTTCTTCTTCTTCTCCTTTGTTTCCTTCTACTTCCACTTCTTCTTCTTCTTCTTTTTCTTCTTCTTCTTCTTCTTCTTTTCCTCTTCTTCTTCTTCTTATTCCTCTTCTTTTTCTTCTTCTAGTTCTACTTCTTCGTCTTCTTCTTCTTCTTCTTCTTCTTCTTCTTTCTCTTCTACTTCTTCTTTGTCTTCTTCCTCTTCTACTTCTTCTTCTTCTTCCTCCTCTTCTACTTCTTCGTCTTCTTCTTCTTATTATTCTTCTTCTTCTTCATCATTATCTTTTCTTGTTCTTCATTTTCTTCTTCTCCTTCTTTTTCTTCTTATTCTTCTTCGTTTTCTTCGTCATCATCTTCTTCTTCTTTAATTCCCCAACTTCTTCTTCTAGTTCTTGCTCTTGTTCTTGTTCTTGTTCTTCTTCTTCTACTTCATCTTCTTCTTCTTCTTCTTCTTCTTCTTATCTCCTTCATCTTCTTCTTGGACTTTGCCTTCTCCTTCTTCTTCTTCTTCTTGTTCACCTTCTTCTTCTTCTTCTTGTTCATCTTCATCTTCTTTTTCTTCTTCTCCATCATCGTCCTCATCATCATCTTCTTCCTTTTCTTCTTCTTCGTCTTCTTCTTCCTCCTCTTCTTTGTCTTCATCATTTTTGTCATCTTCTTCTTCCACTTTTTCTGTTTCTGCTTCTTCTTCTTCTTCTTCTTCTTCTTTTTCTTCTTCCTCTTCTTCTACTTCCTTTTCTTCTACTTCTTCTTCTTCTTTTTCTTCCAATTTTTCTTCTTCTTCTTCTTGGTCCTCTTCTCGTACTTCTTCTTTTTCTTCTTCTTCACC
>JAIUJO010000531.1:85000-90000 GCA_023846275.1 Vanilla planifolia
TCTTCTTCTTGTTCTTCTCCTTCTTTTTCTTTGATTTCTTCTTCTTCTTCTTCATCTTCTTTTTCTACTTCTTCGTCTTCGTCTTCTTCTTCTTCTTATTCTTCTTCTTCATCTTCTTCTTCTTCTTCTTCTTCTTCTTCGTCCTTATCCTCTTCTTCCTCTTCTTTGATTTTCCCTTCTTAGTCTTCTTCTTCTTGGACTTCTTCTTCATCTTCTTCTTTTTCTTTTGTTTCTTTTTCTTCTTCTTCCTCTTCTTCTTCTTCTTCTTCTTCTTCTGCTCCTTCTTCCACTTCTTTTTTTCTTCTTCCTCTTCTTCTTCTTCTTTAACTTCTTCTTGTTCTTCTTTTTCTTCTTCTTCTTCTTCTTCTTCTTCTTCTTCTTCCTCTTTTTCTCTCTTTTTGTCTTGTTCTTCTTCGTCTTCTTCTTCATCATCTTCTACTTCTTCATCTTCTTCTTCTTCATCTTCTTCATCTTCTTCTTTGCCTTCTTCTACGTTGTCTTCTTTTTCTTCTTCTTCTTCTTTTTCTTCCTCTTCTCCTTCTCCTTCTTCTTCTTCTTATTCTTCTTTTAAATCTTCTTTGTTTTCTTCTTCTTCTTCTTCTTCTTATTCTTATTCTTATTCTTCTACTTCTTCTTCTTCTTATTCTTCTACTTCTTCTTCTTATTCTTGTTCTTGTACTTCATCTTCTTCTTCTTCCTCTTCATCTTCTTCTTTTACTTCTTCTTCTTCTTCTTCTTCATGTTCTTCTTCTTCATTTTCTTCTTATTCGTCTTCTTCTTCATCTTCTTCTTCTTCTTCTTGTTATTCTTCTTCTTCTTCATATTCTTCTTCTCCTTGTTATTCTTCTTCTTCTTCCTCCTCTACTTCTATGTTTTGTCCTTCTTCTTTCCTCCTTTTAGAAAAAAAACACAATTTTGGGGAGAGCTCCATTGCATAGTTGGCCGGGGCAGAGCACTCTTTCTTTCTGTGTGGGACGATGCCAGGGAATGCATCGAGGCAGTGTTGGTGTCTTCTTTTAAGGAATTTGATGAGGAGAAAATCGGAATAGAAAATTTCCGATTTGGAAAATGAAGAGACAAAAGAAAGAAAGAAAAAGAATATTTTGATCTTTATTCAAGAAGATCCACCCATGTGGTAATTTATAAGGATACTGAGCAGAAGGAAAATTCGATTTCTAGTAGAAATAAAAAGAATACTAGTCAAAATGATGATCTGGTGAAAATGGAAGAGGCAGAAATAAGTGGATTTGGATTCATAGTAAGGTCCTCATACAAAAAAACGAAATGGTTAATAATACAATCAACAAACGAATTACTATGTCCTTAATAGCCAGTTGATCACACCTACAACCAAAATGGAAACCAAGCGTTTCATAAAAAATATTATTCTTGCATCGAAACATATAAATGTTGACTAATCTGGCTAACGCAAAACTTGGTACAAGATAATGGTTCAGAAATTGAAAAATTAGATTATTCAGGAATGTACATTGAATGCTAATATCATACATGAAATCTCTAGTAGCAAATCCATAATCATAATCACCATCATCATCATTGTCCCAGAATAAATTAAACAAAACATATGGTAGAACTAAGAAACTTATTGTATAAGGCCACCCCAATGCTATATGAAAAAAAAGGAGAAGAAGAAGAAGAAGAGGAGGAGGAGGAAGAAAAAGAATATGAAGAAAAACAAGAGGAATAAAAAGAGGAAGAGAAAGAAGAGAAAGAAGAAGAAGAAGAAGAAGAAGAGGAAAGAGAAGAAAAAGAAGAAGATGAAGTAGAACAAGAAAATGAAAAAGATAAAGAAAAAGAAGAAGAAGAAAGGAATGACGAAGAAGAAGAAGACGAAGAAGAGGAAGAATAAGAAGAAAAAGAATAATAAGAAGCAGAAGAGGAAGAAGAAGAAGAAGACGAAGAAGAAGAAAGACAAGAAGTTGAAGAAGAAGAGGAAGAAGAAGAAGAAAAAGGAGGAGGAGGAGGAGGAGAACAAGAAGAGAAAGAAGAAGAAGAAGACGATGAAGAACAAGAAGAAGACGATGAAACAGAAGATTATGACGAAGAAGAAGAAGACAAAGAAGAGGAAGAAGAAAAAGCAGAAGAAGAAAAATAAGAAGATAAAGAAGAAGAAGAAGAAGAAGAAGAAAAAGATGAAGAAGAAGAAAAAGAAGAAGAAGAAGAAGAAGAACAAGAAGAAATAGAAGAAGAAGAAGAAGAAAAAGAAGGTGAAGTAGGAGAAGAACAAGAAGATGGAGAAGAAGAAGAATAGGAAGAAGAAGCAAAAGAAGGGGAAGCAAGAGAAAAAAAAGTGGATGGAGAAGAAGTACAAGATCAAGAAGAAGATGAAGAACAAGAAGAAGAAGAAGACGAAGAAGAAGAAGAAGATGAAGAAGAAGAAGAAGAAGAAGAAGAAGAGGCAAAAGTTAAAGAAAAAGAAGGAGAAGAAGAAGTTGAAGAAGTCGAAGAAGAACGAAAATAAGAAGTATAAGTAGATGAAGACGAAGAAGAAGAAGAAAAAGAAGAAGAAGGAGAAGAAGAAGGCAAAGAAGAAGAAGAAAAAGTTGACGAAGAAAGAGAAGAAGAAGATGAAGGCGAAAATGAAGAAGAAGAAGAAGAAGAAGAGGAAGAAGATGAAGAATGAGAAGAAGAAGAACAAATAGAAGGCGAAGAAGACTAAGAGGGAGTAGACGAAGACAAAGAAGAAAAGTTGAGGAAGAGGAAGAAGAAGAAGAAGATGATGAAGAACAAGATGAAGAAGAAGAAGAAGAAGAAGAAAAAGAAGAAGAAGAAAAAGAAGAAGAAAAAGAAGAACAAGATGATGAAGAAGAAGAAGAAGAGGAAGAAGAAGAAGAAGAAGAAGAAGAAGAAGAAAAAGAAAAAGAAGATGAAGAAGAAGAACAAGAAGACAAAGAAGAAGAAGAAGAAGAAGAAGAAGATTTAGAAGAAGCAAAAGAAGAAGATGATGAAGAAGAAGAAGAATTGGAAGAAGGAGAAGAGGAAGAAGATCAAGAAGTAGAAGAAGAAGAAGAAGGTGGGCAAGAAGAAGAGGAAGAAAAGAAGAAGAAGAGAAGAAGATGAAAGAGAAGAAGACAAAGACGAAGAACAACAAAACAAAGAACAAGAAGAAGAGAAAAAAGACGAAGAAGAAGAAGAAGAAGAAGAAGACAAACAAGATGAAGGCAAAAAAGGGGAAGAAGAAGAAGAGAAAGAAGGACATGATGAAGAAAAAGAAGAAGAAGAAGAAAAGAAAGACAAAGAAGAAGAAAAAGAACAAGAAGAAGAAGAGGAAGAAGAAGAATATTGAGAAGAACAAGAAGATGATGATGATGAAGAAGAAGGAGAAGGAGAAGAAAAAGAAGAAGAAGAAGAAGAAGAAGAAAAAGAACAAGTAGAAGAACTAGAAAAAGAAGAAGTTGATGAAGAAGAAGAAGAAGAAGATGATTAAGAAGCACAAGAAGAAGTCCTAAAACAAGAGAAAGAAATTGCACTAGAAGAAGAAGAAGAAGAAGAAGAAGAAGGCCATGAAAATGAAGAAGATGAAGAAGTTGAAGAAGTTGAAAAAGAATTAAAAGAAGAAGGAAGAAGAAGAACAAGAGGAGAAGAAGAAGAAGATGCGGAAGAAGATGAAGAAGACGAATATGATGAAGACGAAGAAGAGGAAGAAGAAGAAGGTGAAGTTGAAGAAGAAGAAGAAGAAGAAGAAGGTGAAGAAGAAGAAGAAGAAAAACAAGAAGATGATGAAGAAGAAGAAGAAGAAGAGGAAGAAGAAGCAGATAAAGAAGAAGCAGAAGGAGAAGAATAAGAAGAAGAAGATGAAGAAGAAGAAGAGGTTGAAGAAGAAGAAGAATCATAAGAAGAAGAAGAAGAAGGACAAGAAGAAGAAGAAGAAGAAGAAGTAGAAGATGCAAATAAGAAGAACAAGAAGAAAAGAAGAAGAAGAAGAAAAAGCGAAGAAAAAGAAGAAGAATAAGAGAAAGAAGAAGAAAACAAAGAAGAAGAACGTGAAGAAGAAAAGTAGTAGTAGTAGTAGTTGAAGATGAAGAAGAAGAAGATGAACACGAAGAAGTGGAAGAAGAAAAAGAGGAAGAAGAAGCTAAAGAAGTAGAATAAGTTCAAGAAGTAGAAGAGGAAGAAGAAGAAAAGTAGAAGATGGAGAAGATGAAGAAAAAGAGACGAAGAATAAGGAAAAGAAGAGAAAGAAGGAGAGGAAGAAGATGAGTAGGTGGAAGAAGAAGTAGAAGAAGAAAAATATTTTGACAAAGAAGATGAAGAAACAGAAGACGAAGAAGAATAAGAGGAAGAAGAAGAAGAAGAAGAAGAAGATGACGGACAAGAAGAAGAAGAAGAAGAAAATGGAGAAGAAGAAGAAGAAGAGGAAGAAGAAAAAAGAAGAAATGGGAGGGGAAGAAGGAAACAAAGGAGGCGAAGAAGATGAAGAGGAGGAAGAAGAAGAATAAGAATAAAAAGAAGTAGAAGTAGAAGAAGAAGATAAAGAAGAAGAAGAAGAATAAGAAGGATAATAAGAAGAAGAAGAACAAGAGGAAGAAGAAGAAAAATAGGAAGAAAAAGAAGAAGAACATGAAGAAGAAGAAGAGGGCAAAGGAGGAGGAGGAGGAGGAGAAGAAGAAGAAGAAGAAGAAGAAGAAGAAGAAAAAGTAGAAATAGAAGAACAAGTAGAAGAGGAAGAAAAAGAAGAAAAAGAAGTAGTAGAAGAAGAAGAAGTATAAGACAAAGAAGAAGAAGAAGAAGAAGAGGAAGAAGAAGAAGAAGAAGAACAAGAAGATGATGAAGAAGAAAATGAAAAAGAAGAAGAATTAGAAGAAGTATACGAAGAAGATGAAGAAGAAGAAGAAGCAGAAGAAGAAGAGGAAGAAGAAGAAGAAGAAGAACAAGAAGATAAAGAAGAAGAAGAAGAAGAAGAAGAAGACACAATAAAAGAAGATGATTAAGAAGAAGAGAAGAAGAAGAAGAAGAAGAAGAAGAAGAAGAATAAGTAG